>JAVGVS010000152.1:818204-848204 GCA_032718565.1 Distichodus sexfasciatus | reverse complement strand
TCTCTATTGTACAGTAGAATGTCACACAACGTCTTGCAGCTCAAACAATACACTGCATATTGAAGGTCAGTGAGGGTCAGATGGAGAAATTGTAAAGTGACACTAATATCAATGCTTACTCTTTTAAAATGCATGTTATTTAATCATTTCCTAAAAAATAGTCAATTTAATCTGGACCGATGACAACAAAAGCATTAAGCTCTGTTGTCATGGCACTAGAGATGCAGCACACCCACTGCTATATTTATGCACGTACAGTTCAATCTTGTAGAGAACGCAGCAGAAGCTTGAAGGTTTCCAGTTGAGTGGCACGGCTTTAAAGTGTGACCTTTATATGTTCATGGGCATTCCAGTGTCTGTGATGCTGCAAAAAATACCCTTTCCTTACAGAAGATGCAGTGGGAGTGGTACTGACCACACGCTGAATCAGAAGGTCACCAGTTTGAATCCCAGAATGGGTGAAGGTACTACTGAGGTACTCATGAGCAAGGTACCGTCCCCAAGCACTTCCCCGGTGCTGTCTTACAACATCTGCCTCGGGCTAAGCTGTTTCATTATTGGATAGGTTTAGCTATGGTTGTGGTGACTAAAGGTGTGTTCACAATGACAACTAATCACTCACTTTATAATAAACAAATATTTACAAAATATTATAAACCTGCAAATATTATATACCTCTGTATAAGAAAGTGATTATTTGTGATTGTGAACACAGCCCAGCACACAGTGCACCACAAGCACATGTGACCTCTGCATTTGACTCATCCGTGAAAGAGCAAAACTAGCTCATTAAAACTAGCTCATAACTACTAGCTCAGCAAACTAGGCTCATTAAAACTAGGCTCAAAAAACTAGCTCAGCAAAACTAGCTCACTAAAACTAGCGCTTTATTAAAACTAGCTCAGCAAAACTAGCCACTCAAAAACCAGCTTTATTAAACTAGCTCACCAAAGCTAGCTCACTAAAACTAGCTAACTAAAACTAAATCTCACTAGATCATTAAAACTAGCTCACCAAAACTAGCTCACTAAAAGTAGCTCACTAAAATTAGCTACTAAACTAGTTTCACCAAAGCTAGCTCACTAAAAACTAGCTAATCAAAACTAAATCTTCACTATGATCATTAAAACTAGCTCACCAAAATTAGTCACTAAAAGTAGCTCATCAAAAATTAGCTAATAAAATTAAAGGCTCAATAAAAACTAGCTCACTAAAACTAGCTAACTAAAACTAAATCTCACTCAGCTCACCAAACCCAGCTCACTAAAACTAACTCCACCAAACTAGCCCATTAAAACTAGCTCACTAAAAATAGTTCATCAAAACTAGCTCACCAAAACTAGCTCACTAAAACTAACTCACCAAAACTAGCTCACTAAAACTAGCTCACTAAAATTAGCTTACTAAAACTAGCTAACTAAAACTAAATCTCACTAGATCAGCAAAACTAGCTCATCAAACCAGCTCACCAAAACTAGCTCACCAAAACTAGCTCACCAAAACTAGCTCAATAAAACTAGCTCACCAAAAATAGCTCATCAAAACTAGCTCACTAAAACTAGCTCACTAAAACTAGCTCACTAAAACTAGCTCACTAAAACTAGCTCACCAAAACTAGCTCACCAAAACCAGCCACCAAAACTAGCCTGAATAAAACTAGCCTACCAAAAACTAGCTCACCAAAACTAGTCATCAAAACTAGCTCACTAAAACTAGCTCACTAAAACTAGCTCACCAAAACTAGCTCAATAAAACTAGCTCACTAAAACTAGCTCACCAAAACTAGCTCAATAAAACTAGCTCAATAAAACTAGCTCACTAAAACTAGCTCACTAAAACTAGCTCACCAAAACTAGCTCACCAAAACTAGCTCAATAAAACTAGCTCACTAAAACTAGCTCACCAAAACTAGCTCATCAAACTAGCTAACTAAACTAGCTCACTAAAATCCGCTCACCAAAAATTGCTTACTAACGCTTAGCTTACTAAAATGATATCACTGGTATTTTTTACATCAAATACATAAACAAATGAGTAGCTCTGAGCCCTTTGATAAAACAGTATAATGCATTCACGTCTGACACGTGCTGCTCCAGTACAATAAACCAGTAAATAAAGGCATATGAGAATGTAAAAAACTGTGTCAAAACTAAACTAAAACCAAATCGTCAATCAACCAGACTTGTTTCTTCTCCAGCTTTCATACATCCTCATCCCAAAAATCCAGACCAGGCCTGGAACGCATATGGAACAGTTCTGCAGACAGTGGTGATATAGAAGCTACACTACTGATGTGTAAAGCACTTTGTAAAGCACTGCTAACGTATAATAACAGTGTTGTGTTGAGTGTAAGTGGTGGTGAGAGTGTGTTCTAGAGGCTGGTGTGGAGGTGAGAGTGGAAAGTGATCTCAAGGTGCTCGAGCACTTTACTACTGATGAGACACCAGCGAGGGTTGTTCACTCACACAGTAGCACTTACAACTTATTCCATTTGCTGGAAAATTCACAAGCTCTTATTCCCACTCGTTATATTATTCATTTTTAGACAAAAAAAGGAGAATCCGATCCTTTGATGAAATGTAAAAAATTAGAATTAAATTTATGAATGATTTCTGCCGTTTAGATCATTTTTAAAGTCAAGATTAATTAAAATTTTTGAAGTGGAAGTAAAACAAGCTAGGCTTATTTTTATAACACTTTTTATAGTTTTATGTTTCTAAACATTAATTCACTATTCATTTCCATACTTAAATGTTTATTAGATACAGATGTCTGACACACAAATGTGCAGGTTGTAGTTGAATACAATAAATAACTGCATTAAGTCTGTCAAAGTCAAAGTCAAAGTCAACTTTATTGTCATCTCTGCTATATACTGTACATACATAGAGAGACGAGATGACGTGGCTCCAGGTTATTTCCAGTGAAATATTTCCAGTGTTTCTGTCCATTCCATGTTTATATCAGTTGTGAGCATCACGTCTGTTTAATAAGTGACGCTGTAATATTCCTGGATTATCAGGTGAATGTAGCGAGAACCGCAACGTTTCTGCTCCAGTCTGTTAACAAGGTTCAGGTGACTCATAAAGCAGCAGCTAAAACACTGTTATCAAGATCACATCACACCGCTGCTGTTTTAACTCCACTGGCTACCTGTGTCCAACCCGAACTACTCTTTTACCTACTTCTTTTATTACCACAATGCTTTTCTACTAATTCTTTTGACTGAGTACACTAATATAATGTAATAATAGATAAGTGAAATACTCACCAAGTGCAGGTTTACTAAGTGCATTTATACATTCTAGGAGAAATATAACGTGTTGGGCAGGCACTCTATCATTATTATTATTATTTATTATTATTATTATTATTATTATTATTATTATTATTATTATTATTATTACAATTATTATTATTATTATTACATGACGACCTTTATAACTTATACATAATAACTTTATTTGTCTTTAGGGTAAGAACGAAGGCTAATGGATTATTCTCACATCTTTTAACTTGGTAAGAAGCGCCGTGCCGTGTGTTTAGTCATTACGCAGCTAAAGCATTAATTAGAGAAACTCGATCACTTCAGAGTTTTAAAAAGTTTTTAAACTTGTCTATTCATGATCACTTTTAATATTCAGTATTTTTTTCATTTATTCTCCCTCTTTCTCACCTTCTTAAAATCTTTTAATTATTTTGTTGTTGTTTAATTTTTTTTAATGTACTTATTTATTTTAACTTAACTTTTATTCTGTCTTATTTTTCATCTTCATTTATTTAAATTAAAATGTCTAATTGTCTAAACACTAGTTGCTTCCGTTGTCTTTTTGATTGATATTATAGGTGATGTAAAGCTGCATTGCTATGTACATAAGGTGCTTTATAAATAAAGATAATTATTATCATTGGGTTGTGAGTGTGATGGAACAATCTGTAATAGAAGTGGCTCGTGTGTACAGAATGCTGTAGAAAGAGGAGAGCTGGTGAACAGGCTCGGTTTAAGACTGTTGTTGTATTTTAGGGTTAGTCGAGCATTAGGGAGCGTTCAATGCCATTTTAGATCACACATTTTAAAGTGACCACGGGAAATTTCTCAACTCATGAAACTTGTTCCATTAATCAGTAACAGTGAGAGCAGCGTGTTGACACTGATGCGGGATTTTACTGATCACCTGTAAAAGGGAGATTTTGAGCGTACCTGGCTGCGGATGCTTCAGTTTGCCGCGGCTGGTTTTCTGCACTGCTGCTCATCTGTTGAGGTATAACAGAATCTCGAATCATGGTGCAGATCATTACAGAACAATGTTGATTTCCTTATCACTGGGAGGGTCAGCAGCATTAACACTGCTTCTGTATTGATCACACACAAAGTGTAGCGTACAACAATGCTAATTTTATCAAATTTAATCATTAAATGGAGCATTTTAATAAAAATTTACAACAGATGTAACATTTATCTTTGTAGAAGTGTGCACTTGTTGAGAGTTGAGATGGCAGCTGCGTAGCTTTGCTCATGTTTACTGGTTTTCAACATTCCACTTTGTAACTTGTCATTGTAGAAACATAAACAGTTCATTATAACTGTATTATTGTTGCATTGTATTATTTTAACCTAACTCTGTTGTTCACTGATAAAATTGTCATGTTTTGTTTATAGATAATAATATTAAGAAGAGTCGTATATACAGTACACACACACACAGCAGTGGAATAAATCTGATGCTGATCACTTGCTCATTTGACTGTGTTTTGGGGAAAGATAAACAGCAACCTTTCACCCCAGTTTAGAGTATTCAGTTGATTAGCTGACTGTTGTCACAATAATTTAAATTTTAGAAGTTTGAGAAGAATGATTACAAATTCATATGCAACTAATTCAGTGTAATTAGCTTTCCATTCCTGCATTTATTAACTTAATATTTGTTCATGTCTATTACGGCATAAAACAACAGTGGACATGTGCAGAAGTCTGCGACTAATCACTACACGCATTTCTACTTTTAATACAAATTTTTGTCATCATGTGATTTTACACAGATATATGTATATTTAAGCTCCGTTTTTCCAAATGAGTAAAACAAGTTGATGATCTGTTAAAGGGGGTTAATAGTTTGACTCTGCAGTATTAAATATATTAATCAGGGTGTTGAGCTTGTGGTTGTGTTTTGTATGAAGTGTACTCACGTGGCCGGCGTGTCCCTTGCGAAGTGTGTTCCTGACAGAGGTGCGGCTGTGTGTCGTGGGGGAGGGACAGGGGGACGAGCTGCAGTGTTTCGGGGGCAGCGGTGGGGGACTCAAACCGGAAGCGAGCCCCGGGCTCTCGTCCTGAGAGGCCTGTTTTATAAATATATTTGTTAATTTCTATTTTCATTTTTACACAGTGGAATCAGCAAAATATCAGAAGTGTATTTACATTTTAAAAACTGCTTTTTTAATGTAATATCAATTTTTAAACCTGGTTTACCACAAATAGCAAACAAATCTTAGCAGATCATATTAGTATATGCAAGTAAAATAATTATAATGACATAAGTAGGAGCAGCACATTGATATTTTAACTTACGATAATTATACAAAGTGGAAAGTTTTAAACTACTTTATTGCCTCAAAAGAAGGTGCACTAAGAAAACACTTTTATTCACAGCAACTTTGCTCACAGTGACTGTAGACTGCAGCTACTTGTAAACGTCAGTTTTTGAAGCTGCTAATTTACACTCAAATGTGCTGCTCACTTTGCCTTTTAGAGTCATAAGCTACAGCGTACATTCCTGCTTCTTTCACGGCACCCAATCTGATGCCTCTTCTGCCAGTTCAACACCAATCACAAACTAGTTAAAAATACCCGGCGTTGCACAGACAGAAATATGATAGTATTTTTGTAACAATGCAGCAAGTTACTACACTACCACCAACTACACACGGCCTGCTCGCATCAGTGCCTTAAGTGTTTGTATTCAGCAGTGTTCACTGTTGTTATGCTCGGTCTGTAGGGTGAAGCTGACAGTACATATAGAAACTGTAATAAAAGTACGTGTAGAAACTGCGATCAACTCTGTTTGTCTCGTTGTGTTGTCCAGCAGTGTCGAGTCTGATTCAGGGGAAATGTTACTGTAAAAGCTGCAGTGTTAAAAGAAGTGTTGCTACAGGAAAAAATAAAGTCAGTGGCATCTTTAGTTTTAGTGAGCTACTCACCATCACCATCATCACTATCACCATCATCACTATCATGATCACCATCATCATCATCACCATCCTCACTATCACTATCACTGTCATTTCATCACCATTGTTACCTTCATCACCTTCATCTCCATCACCCTGATTCTAGAACAGAGCTGTTTTACCGTGCACACCGTTCTCACCCGTTTCATGGCTGCCAGTTTCTTCATCACCAGTGCCACGTCTACATGGTCTTCATCCTCATCTTCATCCTCGTCGTCTCCTGTCCACTCGGGTGTGTTGTGGGTGGTGGGCAGGTACGGTTCGATCAGGACCGACTCTGTGCCTCTGATGTCACAGCGGCAGTACGGGCAGGTGTGTCCATCCGACTTCTACATGTGAGCAGAGACACACCAACACACACATCATCAGCACACACTAACGTCAGGAGGAGCCTCTACAAAAAACCCTTACTTTCCACTCACAACAAAACACACTCAGTGTTTCAAAAGGATGTTATTCATCAACTCCAGCGTTAGGTCCTACATGGCTCTTGGGCTCTGCATTCTCTTTTGTAAATGCAAATCACCCCGTGTGTCGAGCCTGGAGTCTGGGCTGCGGTGGAAACTACAGTTACAGTTATGAGCTGTTGAAACACACGCTTGAAAATCTTGAAAAACACGTTCTCATGCCTCAAATGTGAAAGAAGAATGAAGTGGAAAATTACACACACACACACACACACACGCTCGCTGTAGGCAGGAAGTGGAGGTCGTTAGGTTAGGTCATGCTGAGTCTTTCACTAAACTGAACCAGAGCCAGAGAGATGACAGTGAAAATAATACACCATAATACATAATACTGTAAAACGGATTTGAACAATGTGTTAACATACTTTCATTTACTTCAACTTCAAATAATTTAAACAATTTCATCTGACATTCATGACTTAATGTAGTTTCAGCTAACTTGTGTTTTTAAGTCAGTTCATTGAAATAAAATGTGAAGATACCAGACGAAGTTAAAACTTCAAACACCACACTCCCAGTAAAACATTTCCACCTGGTTCAACTTAAAATGGTTAATTTTTGCCTTAAACTTTCACATAAAATTTAATTGTGTATACAAATCATTTCAACTGATTATTTTGAGTCTAGTTTCATCTTTGTATTGCTTTCTGTAAGAAACTTTACATTCTACATGACTATTACATCTGATTTGTCTGCAGGATGTTGTATACTACTGGAAACAACCACAATGTGTTGTTTTTGACAGATTTCAACAAATTGTTGTGTGGTGTATTAACACAGTCACTCTTAAACACGGCTGTAGCTGCAACACTGAGCACTAATATACGCTAATAAAATGACTGTACAAGTTAGCTGAAACTGCTGAACTGATGAATTATTAGGAAATAAAAGAGGCATGTTAACGTCATACTGGTCAAATGATTTTAACAGTGCAGTCCCACCGTGCTACAGTGCATGCGGTGATATGCAGCGTGGATGTTGTTTTTGTGAGGTGTGATTGTGAAGTGTTGTTGTTGTTTTGGCGTTTCTACGGGAGGAGCTTCTGTCCTCAAACCATACGACTTCTTAACCAGGACCTGACACCACAACTACCTACATGTTTAATATCCCAACTCCTCCTGTCACCACCCTGCTGTTATACACCGCCATGCTGATATATCACACAGCTGCTACTTAAACGGCTGCGTGTGCATTTGTTCATTCTGCAACAAGACACTCTGCACTTTACATACATTGTTACTACTGTAATATGCACATTACAGTCACTGTCTAAACTTTCAATCTTTTAATAACATTTTTTCAAAAAAATTTATATATATTTGATTTTGTATATATTTCTACTTAATTTTTTTAGTTATTGTAACTTAAGCAGTTGTTAACTTCTCATTTTTAAATTCTATCTTTTGATTTGCACAGTCTCAGGATGGTTCATGGTGCATTTCTCTACATCTTGTACTTGTATATTGATGTATGTGACAAATAAAGACTCTGAAGGGTAGTAAAGTAGTGATGTACCTGCCACCCGGTGAGACAGGGCTGACAGAGCAGGTGACCACACGGCTGGATACGAGTGTCCTTATCACGCTCGGTACAGATCTTACACAGCTGGAACGTACTGCCGATCTCACAGTACAACTCATACTGCTCCTGCACACACACAGACGTTCAACATTACTGAGAGTGATGATAAACTAGTACTAAGTGTGCCTCGTTCACCCAATATTCAGTCTGTTTTTATAACATTTGCTACATTTACAGGGCTGCCAACCTTTCCAAAAACCTTGGAGTGAGATTTTGGGGTGTGTGTGGCCTATGTCGGGAGCCGTGAGCGACGACGGAAATATCGGAGGTATGGCGCGAGAGCGTGTGAAGACAGTCAGATGTGTGTGTCTCACGCTCATTGCCTGAGAGTTGGCAGCCCTGTATTTAAATAAATATTATACACCAGTGTACAAACAGACATTCAAAAATATAATAGGTTTCATCACAATATGATGTTATATAGATTCAATAGATAAGCAGCAAACATATACCAATATCACAAGGTCTGTTATCACACGATTTTCATTTGATTTAATTCAGGAGGCAGTGATGGATATGAGACAATATTACACGCAGATTTAACACCATCACGTCCATTCACATCTAATCACAAAAAGCAACTCAAATCTCATGTGTATGACGTCTGATTGATGTTTTCATTTGGGATTAATGCTGTAGGTTCGTGATCGTAGAAGTGACGTATCCATGTAGACTGATGTATCATTTCACCACAAAAATTCATTGTGCAGCCTGCAGTATTCATGAAGAAAACATGATTCAAATTTCACTCTCTAAAATGAGAACTAAAATAAGATCAAATAAATCATGTGTCACCCGATCTGCCGTAATGAGTCGGAAGTCAGCGTTCCACTTATTTAGATACGGGCCGATTATGTTGACAAACATCAAAAATATTGATTTTTCTTTTTTGGTCTTATATGAAAGAAAAGGTCTTCAAAATTAATCTGGTCTCCAAAAAAGAAAAATCGATATTTTTGTGATGTTTTTCAACATAATCGGCCCGTATCTAAATAAATAGAACGCCGACCTCCGACTCATTACGGCAGATCGGGTCACAAATAAGTTAGGTGAGAGACTAACATGTGAAGAATTATAGACTCATCAAAACACTACAGTATTACAACCTGAACGCTCTAGAGTAAGAGTGGATGTCAAGGTAGTAAGACAAATATTATTTCAAACTTTGCTGCACACCATTGTATTTTCTGTGCTAATATACTAATATTTTCAGTGTTTAATGGTTTTATACTTTAGCTTCATGTGAACAGTTTTAGTGTCGTGAGAGTGTTTACCTCAGTGACCCATACTCGACCCTTCTGGGACGGTGCACGCAGGATTGTGAGGTCAGGGTTCACGTCACGTCCGTCAGGGTACAAGTAGCTGTAACATCACATTTCACCACATTATATTAGATTTTTGAGTTTGTTTGTCTGTGTAGCTTCTCAGTTTGTCCAGCAGTGATGGTGGTCTAGTGGTTCGTATACTAGACCTTTAACCCCAAAACTGCTAGGACTGCACGTGAATTTAGGAAACGTAATCTGCAAAATGCTGTGAATATAAACACATTTAACTTGAATGTAAATGACCAGGTCACGGCAGTCTTCATTCATGCATTCATTATCTAAACCGCTTCATCTAATTTAGGTCTATCCCAGAACTACAGGACGCAAGGCGGGCACCAACACACCGCAGGACTCACGCATACACTCACATTCATACCTGAGGAATAATTTAGAGTAATCAATTAACCTGCAGCACATGCTTTTGAACTGTGTGAGGAAACTTCAGCACCAGGAGAAGACCCACATCCACACCCACACGGGGAGGGACACAAACTCCACGACTGACCCAGGGATCAAACCCACAACCTTCTTGCTATGAGGTGACCGTGCTCACCACCACACCACCATGGACATGGCAGTCTTGAGAGTTTGCGTGGAAGGCAACTGGACTTCTTTTAGATGTTTGAAGACGTCACCTCTCATCGTAAAGGCTTCTGTAGTTCCCTGCAGTTCTTCAGTTTTCATCCTCTGTGATGGGAGTTGAAACCTCTTCAAGAACCTAAACGAAGTCCAGCTGCCTTCCACTCAAGCTCTCAAGTTTTGTAAGACGTGACACACTCCCACTCACCAGCCCTCCCTGAAGCCCTGTATTAGAGCTTGGTAGAGAGGTGTGTTTTCTGGAATCGTCTGCACGATGTCTCCATCCAACGTCACATGACCAATCGCCCACTGGCCCATTCGTGTGCAGCTCAGACGAAAAATATAGCTAATAATATAAACACACACACACACACACAAACACACACACACACACACACACACACTGACCATCAGAGTCAAACAAACAGCTGAGGAAAACTTGATGGAGTTCTTGATGTAATTACTGCAAAGCAAAAAGTGAGTTACTGCTTTAGAAACTTAGTTAAAATAGAATAATATTAAATGGAACTGTGTTATAATAGAGTTATAATATACTGTAGTTGTTGTATCAGCAAAATGCATCAAAACTAGAAAATCAAGCTGCCACTGGGCAAAAATCCTTATCCTTTACTTTAGACATGAAAATATTAATGATAACCTGCAGCACTGAGCATCAAAACCCCAAATCCTTTATCAACATTCTTCATTTTTGTCACATACATAATTATACAAATGTAACATAAAGATGAAGATTAAGGAAACATTACATGAAAATAAATTAAAACATCTTAAAAATATGCATAAAAATATGTTTACATTTATACTACAAACAGCACATCATCTCCTCCTCCATCCCAAGCACCATGGACCCGCTCCAGTTTGCCTACCACTCTAACCGATCTACAGAGGATGCCATCTCCCACGTCCTGCACACCTCCCTCAGCCATGTGGACAAGAAACAGGGTAACTATGTGAGATTGCTGTTTATCGACTTCAGCTCAGCGTTCAACACAATAGTGCCCTATAGACTGTTTACTAAACTGAGAGACCTAGGACTCAACACCCGCTTGTGCACGTGGGTGCTGGACTTCCTCACAGGCAGATCTCAGGTGGTGCGGGCAGGCAGGTCTGTCTCCAACAGCATCACCACCAACACAGGGGCTCCTCAGGGGTGTGTACTTTCTCCGCTGTTGTACTCACTATACACTTCGGACTGTGTGGCCGCTCATGACTCCAACAACATTGTTAAGTTTGCGGACGACACAGTGGTGTTGGGGTTAATCTCCAACAACGACGAGACGGCCTACGTGGACGAGGTGGAGAACCTGGCGCACTGGTGCCAGGAAAACTGCCTCCAGCTGAACGTCAGCAAGACGAAAGAGCTGGTGGTGGACTTCAGCCGGGGACAGCGCAACTACAGTCCCCTCTCCATCAACGGTGCTCCGGTGGAGAAGGTGTCCTCGTTCAAGTACCTTGGTGTTCACA
This sequence comes from Distichodus sexfasciatus, assembly GCA_032718565.1. Classification (NCBI taxonomy): domain Eukaryota; kingdom Metazoa; phylum Chordata; class Actinopteri; order Characiformes; family Distichodontidae; genus Distichodus; species Distichodus sexfasciatus. The sequence continues at coordinate 836,542 of JAVGVS010000152.1, read as the reverse complement.
TCTCTGAGGACCTGACATGGGCTGGACATATCAATGTTCAGGTCAAGAAGGCAAAGCAGCGTCTGTATCACCTTCGGAAGCTGAGAAAGTTTCGGGTTTCCCCTGCTGTTCTAAAAGCTTTCTACTCTGGTGCTGTGGAGAGCATCATTACTCAGAACATTTTGTCCTGGTACGGGAACAGCTGTGTTCAGGACCAGAAAGCCCTCCAGAGAGTGATCCGGGCAGCGGAGCGCTGCTGCACGTCACCTCTCCCTTCCCTGCAGGACACTTACTCCAAGAGATGTAAGACCAGGGCAATCAAGGTTTTAAAAGACTCAGCCCACCCAGGAAACAGGCTTTTTCATCTTCTGCCATCAGGCAGAAGGTTCCGCACCATCATGGCCAAAACAGAGAGACTCAGGAGGAGTTTCTATCCTCAGGCCATCCGTTTCCTTAACCAGGACATGCCTTTCTAGGTCTCAGTTCTTTATATGCTGCTAATACATACCTCGCTGTTACAATAACTTATACTGTACATGTCCATGCTGTTACATGCTGCTATTACATACCTCATATCGTTGTTACGATAACTATACTGTTAATGTCCATGTTATTATATGCTGCTAATACATACCTCTTATTGTTACGATAACTATACTGTTAATGTCCATGTTATTACATGCTGCTATTACATACCTCATATCGTTGTTACGATAACTATACTGTCAATTAGTCCATGTTATTATATGCTGCTAATACATACCTCTTATAAAAAAAATAAGTGTTACGATAACTTATACTGGTTGCCACTTCAATGTACAATGCTGCAGCTGCACTTGGCACTTTTAAAAAAATCATCTCTTTGCACCTGTCCTGCCCTAGCACATTTACATTTACAATTTTTACAATGTTTACATTCTCAGGTTTGCACATTTAACTTTATTTAACTTTATGTTCCTTATGTTCCTTATTGTATAATGTATAGTTTTATTTTTGTCCTGTCACCCCAGCCTCCGTATTTAAGTTAGTATTTATGTTTGTAAGTTTGTATTGCGTCTCTATCTTCCTTCTCTATTGCACAGTTAAAGAGCGGATCAGGATACATTTCACTGCTTGTTGTACCTGTATAACTTGCACGTGACAAATAAAGAATCTTGAATCTTGTAAGTTTATATGTGTATATTATAGCTGTATATGGCAAACTGCAGAGTTCTTGTGTTATAGGGTTAATGCCAAAGATGTAAAAGAGTTTAATGAAAATACTAAACACATTCACATAAATATTAATACCAATTAATCAAACATTTCCTCCTGACTGCAGTGTGTTGTGGCAGGTAACATGTGACACTACTCTAGCTAAGTATGCTGTGTGTGGTTTGAGGACTCGGTGGTTTACACCCTGCAACACAAGCCTTCTAGTGGTTTCATTTAGAGCTAATTTCATCTCAACACACACAACAAATCCTATAAATACCCAGAAACAACGTGGTCACATGACTGTGGTGTGAAGTGCTCTCTTGTAAGAAGATGTGCTGGTCAGCTGAAAGTGGAAGGCAACGCCGCGGAACTTCAAGAAGGTTCTTATTTTACTAGCAGTGCAGTTGTGGAAAAAGAGTCATGCTGTGAATTCCATTAGAAATTCTACTGCTTTCCATCAGAAATTTCTCCCCCTAACTCGTCTGTGCCAGATTTACCTGCCAGGTCGGTGGCGGTGGTGCTCCAGTCGGGCCCGCACCTGGTCGTAGGTGAGAAAGGCCATGTATCCTGGGTGGGTCACTGCCAAGTGGTTCCAGTTCCTCAACAATGTTGACCAGGGCTGAGACACACACACACACACACATTACACGCTCAAAAACCATACCAAACATCACTGCACCTCATTCACCAGTATCTTATCTCACAGGTGTGGTGGTGGTCTAGTAGTTAGGATGTTCACATCTCTCTGGACCAAGAGGTCATGGGTTTGAATCCTACCTCCAGCACTACCACCACCGGGACCCTAAGCAAGACCCCTAACCCCAAGTTGCTGCAGGGAGACTGTCCCTGAAATTAGGGAATTAAAGTGGCTCTGGATAACAGAGTCTGATTAGAGTAATGAATGTGCGATAGATAGATAGATAGATAGATAGATAGATAGATAGATAGATAGATAGATAGATAGATAGATAGATATGATCTTGTAAAGAGGAATCTTCATACTCATAAACTGAAAGCGTGTGACAGTTGTTCTTAATTATCAGAGGTAAACCGTGTATGTGCATTCCCAATAATAAAATTATTATAATAATTATAATAAAAGATGAAATGTTTAGATTTAAAACGTATAATTTTATACAAGTGTAGAACTGAAGATAATAAGCAAATGTTTTGCACCAACATGCTTCCAATAAAACTTGTACCAAAGTGCTCTTTAACACTCATACATTCTGGTCTTACCTAAAAACAAATCTAAATAAGAGAACGCTGGTGAGTGTCCGAATCTTTGTGAAAGCTGCAGTTGGTGGATGAGGCACAATGGGAATAATGGATGAACGGGTTTGTTAAAATGATCTAGTTTGAATGAGTATCTAAAAACCTATACACACTGGTAGGTAGGTTTTCTACTCTAGCTGGTGTTTAGTGTACATCTCAACAGGAAAATGAAGCAGTGATTTTTCAGGTAAATGCAGTTTGAGCTGGCTCATGTACCTGAAAGAGTCTGGTGAAGATGTCAAACTCAAAGATGGAAATGTGATCGTTACAGGTGAGGTCGATGGTGGACTTGAGCGCCATGGCCTCCATCCCCTCCTCAAAGTTGTGCACTCTCTTCAGCTGCTGCTTAAAACTACTCCACTGCACTATACACCTGGTGAAAAAGTTCACAAACACTCCTGCATTACCACACTGCTGAGAGAAAGATGTATCACACATTCGGTGAAGCCAGACACAGAGCACCTTTAACTCAGACTTTATTTCCAAAAGTGGGTTGCAAAAGTTGGTGGAGTGACACAGACCCAGTTCAAAACCCAATCAATCAAACAGACACAAGTCAGCGTGTAAAAGCAGAGAATAATCCAGAAGCAGAGAGCAAGGGTTGGAACACAAGAAGGCAGTAACTACTCACTATACGGTACAAGACATGGCAGTACTTCGCTAAGGTACCACTGAGGTCCTCATGAGTACGGTACCAGCCGCAAGCAGCAACTTGCTCAGGGACCCAGTGGTGGTAGAGCTGGAGGTGGGATTTAAACTCATGACCTCTCGGTCTAGAGGCGAGTACCTTAACCACTAGAGCACCACCACCACCACCACACCCATCCTGGAGCTGGACTGTGACTGGACAAAAAGCTCACGGTTCACATCTTGCTTAAGTTTCTCCCTGTGATACATAACGATGCACCATGAGGAAGTGAGTGATTATTATCATTGTGAACACAGCACAGCAACACAATGCACCACAACCACACGTCACCTCTGCATTTCCACAGTGGGCAGCTGACATGCAGCACTTAGTCATGAGTACCTCAGCGGTACCTGTAGCAGTCTGGGACTTGTACTGGTGATCTTCCTACCATGGGGCCACTCCCTAACCGTTAGACTACCAACTGCCCAACTGAATAGAGCATGAACACTAAAATAAAATAATGACTATAAAACATATGCAGCTTCACCCACTTGTCTCCAAAAGCCCTCCTCCAGAACTCTTTAGCGTCTGTTTTGGTCAACTTGAAGGTGTCGCCCTGAAATCGTCCTGCTGGAAACAAGGCTCGCAGCTCCCACAGCATGTGGCTGAACAGCAGAGAGAGCTTCGTCAGGTTTCTCCTGAAAAATAAAAATGTAGAAATATTAAAGGAATAAGTATATGAGAGCTCAACACAGGAAGTGTGGTATAGCAATAACACACATACACGAGACACATCTGTATGAAATCTAGAGAACCTCTCCAGTGTGCTAAGTTGTGTTTTTGTGCAATAAAGTGTTTGGAGTTTATCTGACTGCATTTCAGAGATCAGATCATTTACATCTGGCAAAGTGCCTCTATATTCCATTATAATAAGCTATAAAATATCTCAGCCTGCAAATATTATATACCTCTGTTACACAAACTGCACCATATACACGTCTAAAATATTTGCAATTAAAACAAGATATTTCATGAAATTATGGCAACAAATAAAAAAATCAATAGACAAAAAGAAAAATGTGTTGATTAAAAAGAGAACATCAGGTTTGTCTTGGTGTTTTCACATCAAATATGAATGAGAATTTAATGCATCTGTGTCTAGCATGTGATTTTCCAATAAAATTATCCACAGCACAAGGGTTAGTAGAATACTCAGAATCGTCAGGTTGTGTCCAGTTTGCATTCAGCAGCAGGTGCAGTGTAAATGTAGCTGCAGATTATTATGCTCATGTTATTTTCCACTTATTATATTGTTATTAATAGACATTCAGCAAGATTGACTAGACACAATGCATCCTTTCTGTGTGCGTACTTGCGTGCACGCTCGCTGCAGGAAGTCACAGGTTGATGTTTCCTGTCCTGAGTCTTTGTAGTTCACATAGAGAATTTTCCACTGGCAAATGACCACGATTAGGCTACTGCGCTGCTCCGCATATCGCTGCTGCCATCAGTACTATACACACAAAATACCTCACACTCAAATAATACATCTCACTCACTATGTCATATATTTATCATATTATGCTGTTTTATTCAGATTTAAACAAGAATCAATTTGATTCAACTTTTACACTAGAAATAACGGCTACATCTCAGTGTTCTGTAAAACTACATCTACATATGAGAATGTAGCATGACCACACACAAGGACTGAAGTACAATTCATCATAATCATTTTCTTCTTCATCATCATCATGAACTGCTGCTTAAGTCTCATTTAGCAAGAAAATCTAATAAAGACCAATCTTTTCCTATTTCATACCCTGTACACGAGAATCGGCTTCATTTGAAATGTCATGTTATGAAGAGTTTTCTTTATTTCCTCACAGCACCACACAGCTCCCAAACCCTGACTTTACTGCTGAGATGATCTTGAGTTTTAGTTTCTGTTCTTACATCTTCGTTTTTCAGCGTGTTTTTAGCAGGTCACGTGTAACACAGTCAAATATTCAAATAGATTTAGATGCAAATTCAACAACAAGCAATACACTCCTTTACACTCCCCCTCAAATGACTGTTTCTACAACACTGCTATAACATTTGCACAATTTTTGCGCTGCCGCTACCTGTATGCATAACCATTGAACATTGAATGTACATATCACTGGTCACTTTCTAACTGAATGTATCTGCACAAATTATTGAAAGTATTGCACAGACGCTGGTTTTCCACTGCTGTTATAATATCTGCACTTAAATGTTAGTCAGACTTTTTAATAGATATTGTTTTATTAACAGACTAGATATAGAGTTTTTCATATTGAAACTGTTACTGACCTGATGTACCTTCAGTGTAAAAGTCCATTTCCACTTTTGTAGGTTGATACTGCATCCATATTGTCTCTCTTCTACTTCTAGTTCTAGTTCTAGTCTAGTTTATATTTAATTTTCCATTTCCAGTTTAAAGTGTATATTTTATATTCTGTTTATATATTGATTACTCCATGTGCCCTATTTGGCCTTTATTCCGTGTTCTTTGTTGTTTGCACTGTGAAGACTGGAGCCACGTCGTCTGGTCTCTCTGTATGTCTGTACAGTATCTAGCAGAAGACAGTTAAGTTTACTTTGACTTTGACTTAACACTTTGAATCAGGCCTGATGCACTGCACACCTTAAACCTAAGTCTTAATTAAGTACAGCGTAATTAATTAAATTGCTGTTTTTGTCGTCCTGGTGATACACCTTCTTGCAAATGTGTCTGATCGTGCTTTACCATCACATTTTGGCCAGTTTGCTGTGAAAGTCAGACTACCCGGACACGTCGAGATACGCTGAGACATGCTGAGATACGCTGAGAGATGCTGAGATACGCTGAGAGATGCTGAGACATGTGTTTAGCTTGTTTTTAGGTGAATAATGGATTTGTGAAAATTGAGCAGCTAGGTGCACTAGTCTCCTTACAGTGACAGCAGTGTAATATGGTGTAGAGATGGCACTGATCCGATATGTGGATGTGATATCAGTCTGATAACGACTCTAACAGCTGGATCAGGTATCGGTGGCATTGGGCTGATCTATGGAGCTGCTCTGTAAATGTGCTCACGCTCACATGGGAAGTGTGACTGTGGTGAAGCTGGTTTATTGTTCAACATTGACACTAATTCCTACATATTGATATGACAATGAGCAGAACAAGCAACACAACACACTACAAGCCCAAAAGCACATCACACCATTATACTGTTTAATTAACAACACCAGCTCTCACTCACAATCTCTGTGTTCCTGATGCTTTTAGCGCCGCAGGATTAGGGAGCGTCACTAAATGACACAACTAACCCTAACCCATAAAGAAAGTGGTATCGTGCCATGTCTAATATGGTTAACAGTTTGAACGATGGTGAAACTTGATCAGCTGAAATAATCTCACCGTATGAGGTTCAGCACTTAAAGTCAAGACTAATGGACGTCATCTAGACATGGAGCATCAAGAGATGTGATGAATTCTGCTGTAGGAATGTGATGAGTAGCAGTTATAATGTCATGTTGTCATCTGTGTGATTAAGGACTAAGTTCTGATCTTTCAGCGGACTCTCACAGCTTCATCTCTATGATGTGGTCATTTTGTAGCAACATAGAAATATTTCGTTCTGTTGTATTTTTGGAAAATGCAGCAAACCATGTGTAATAAATGTAAAATACACACGGTGTGCTGTGGAAAATCTCATAGTGCGATCAGTAGCTAAAACATGTCCGTACACAGCATGGCTTCTTGTGCTGATAATCTGATTTTTGATTCTCCAGCAGCTCCAGCCCGCTTTACTGTACCAGCCGCACACTTTCTACACCAAACACACCATTTATAATGTTTAATCAGACTGCTGCTGCAATAAAAACCTCACATCTCATCCATATCACTCATCTGTTGCAAGTCAGGCAAATATTACTAATTTAACTAATAATTCACCACATAAATGTCTTGCAACATGTTCAAATATAAATGTATAATCTGATGTACAGTTATACACTGATAAGTGTACAGGCTGCTTGAATCACCACACGCTACTTTTCTTGTTTCAAATTTATGGAATAGCTATGGAAAAACCCTATATATTGTATTTTAATGTTATATATTATTCTCTATGAATTTGGGTAATATTAAATAAAGTGTGTTGTGGTTAATTTGATATAAACCTCACATTGATCTATGAAGTGTATTTTATTTTGTTATTAAATGATAAAACATCTTATAACTGGTTAGTGTTTCTTTAATCTACCACTGGACTTTGCTGTGTTTGGTAAAACGGCCGGCTTTAACGCCACTCTCTCTGTATTAGCATGATAATGGCTGGAGCTTTTCAGTGCACATAGTCATGCGTTATTAGTAGTCTGAGAAGATCAGCAGCTTGGCTCAGTCTTAATGCAGCACAGAGAGCAACTCCAGACACATTATTCACTTTATTTAACTGGGAACTCACAGCAGTCTATGACCATTACAACCACAAGTTTAGTTTAGAAAGAGCAATGAGTTTCTGATCATCGTGAAGCTACTTCCCGTGAGAAATGCTCTCTCTGGTGCTACTCACGCTAAAATGTCTTTTTGTTGTACATGAGGTGGTAAATAATGCTATAAATCAGTGCACCTGCCTCAGATGAGAGGGGAAACAACCTGAAAAGACGACCAGTAGCCTTCACAAAGACGTTACATTAAATTTCTTCTTAAGAAAGTTTAGACATTTAAATTGTACAATTTACAAGTTCTGCATGAAAAGCAATGATTTGTGTAAAATTTCTGTTTGTAGATTCCGTTCTAAACTACGAAAAACTCAAGTAAAAACACATTTGTGAATGTCAGAATCTTGGTTGAAAACGTGTACGTGGTTTTTAAGGAATTTCTTATTAAGAACAGTTGATGAATGAGCACCAATGTTGGGATTTGATTTTTACTAGAACACATTATTATATTTAGAGCTCCATAAATCCTGGAACATGAAGCTCCTGCTCTCACCTGTAGTTGGACTTTTCCTCGAACATCTTCTCCTTCCCCTCCTTGAACAGTAGGACGGCCCGGTCGGTTTTGTCCATCAGGTGTCGTATGTGGACCCTCAGGTAGTCCATCTCATCCCCTCGCGGCGCGGCGGCACCGGGGCCTCGGTACGGGGCCCACACCTCGCTCAGCAGCTTGGCCGTCTCTGAAACCAGCTCAGGGAGGTACGGGGGACTGTTCTTCAAACCCAACCGGGGGTCGGTGCTCAGTCGCTGTAGCTTGTCCAGTCTTTTCAGCACCTTGTCCAGCAGTTTGCGGTCGGCGCTGCCAGGAGGCCGAGGGGGCGGAGGAGGAGAGTCGGACGGGCCGGGGTCAAGGCCAAGGCCTAAAGCCCCTAAACCTCCAGCCGTTGCCATGACAGAGGGGGCAGCTGCCGTTTGGCTCGACAGGTCCAAAGTTCTTACAAGAAAAGACACATGAGGAGCGGAAAAGCGTAGCGGGGTGATCAGGTCCGGTGAGGATGCTGCTGCTGCTGCATGGGTGTAGTTAGGGAGGGAGCTCTAGGGTTCTTGACATCTATCACTTCCGTTAAAAAGACAACTGGGCCACATGTCCGTGCCTAACAACGGAGGATGAAGATGATGCGTCACTGGTTTTAATCTGCTCTTAATTAAAACACGTGATCACAGTTTCCTTTTCAAATCAAGGATGAAAAACAACTGCTGATGTGAAAGTGCTGATCGCTCACCCAGCGAGACGTCGACCTTCGGCCGGCTGCAGAGAGATGCCCTAAATTACTATTTGAAGCCACTTCCTGAATTACAACTGTGCCGTAACACGACAATGACCAGATTCTTTAAGCAACACGTCAAGTGTGTCAGGCCGATGATGAGCATGAATAAACCTGAGTGTTTAGAGAACATCTTACCATGCTGATCACTTGTCTCCTGATCCATTCTGCAGAGTGTAGTGCAGATCAGCCCATGCCATCGTTCCAGAACCAAATGCAGACAGGAGTACACAGGGAGGGAAAAGGAGGAGAGACAGTAAAGAAACACAGCTGTTTGTTCAGAGCAACTCTACCAAAAAGAGTTAAATCCACATCAAGTCAGGCACCAAGGACACAGTCAGTTGTGAAACAGGGAAAAGTTGACTGCGAGTCGCTCCTGCTCCATGTCCTGGCAGCGGATCTTTTCTTTTCGTAATCTCTCCACCCACTTCTCACTCGCTCTCACCACCTTTGGCCCCCATCTGCTCACCTTTAATACAAAACACTTTCCAAAAGCAAGCTGTGACTCTTCACAACAAGAACTAAGATTAGATAGAGACCGTCATAAATGAGTCTCTCTCGCTCTCTCTCTCTGTCTCCCTCTCTGTCTCTCTCTCTCTCTCTCTCTCTCTCACGCACTCACCCTTTGATGAGTTTCCGGGTGGCAGCAGGCAGACAAACAGGTCGGTTTTCTTCAGACCTCAGGAGGGCAGTTGCAGGGACATAACAGAGGCAGGGATCTGACATGCAAACACACAGCTCTCTCTGGGTGTTTATGTGTGTGTGTGTGTGTGTGTTCATGCTTGTGCATATCAATGGAGATGTTTGCCTTTATGCACACAAAGTAAGGAGTTTAGAACAGTGCACCAGCCAGATTTTTTCTGCATTGTCCATTGTTTTACAGCTCACTTGCTACTCGTCTCTCCTCATATAACATCAGATTTATTTATCATCTTATTTCTCATCTTATCAGTCTGCAGTGAGATGAAATTGTGTCTGTATTAGTCAGTAGCAGCTCCTAACATAACGTCCTGAAGTAATCACAGCTAATAAATAACACAAGAGCCACAGACCGAGTTTCGCTGCAACCTTGGTATCCGCTGCCGAGGTTTTGCTGCCCAACCACCACACATGAGTCTTTACTGCCCTCTAACTCACACATTTGGCATTACATGATATACACCTGTATGCCTCAAGTGTACTACATAGTCCCCAGCTCTCATGGTGTTATTGATTATTGATCAGTTTATATAAAGTAAGTGAAGTGAGAGGTTATTTGTCATTGTGAACACAGCACAGCACACAGTGCACCACAACCACATGTGAGTTCTGCATTTGACCCGCGTTAAGGAGCAGTGGCCAGCTTTTTAGCAGTGCTTGGGGACGGTGCCTTGCTCATGAGTACCTAAGTGGTACCTTTACTGGTCCTGATGACCCTCTGATCACGGGGCCAACTCCCTAACCGTTACACTACCAACTACCCCGAAAATAAGTCAAAATAACAGAGCTCTACTTTTGCCCATCGCTTATGTAAATGTCTGCTTTTAACAATTCTTTCACTGTTGCATTCAGAATTTACATATTTATATTGTGATTATTATATTGCCCACCGCACCTTAAAAGTGTAGTTACTATGCCCTACAAAACTCCCAAAACTGTTTAAAAAGTCTGGAGCATTATTTGTAACTGGTAAAAGAATTGTTATTGAACTTGGTCATAAGTTGACATTTTATTTTTCTCTTTTGAAGTTCATTTGTATTATTAACATGAAAATATCCTGATCGTTGGTGATCATTGTGATTTAACAAAGTATTGCAGCTCTGTGTATAAGATGTGGTCATCAGTATAATAATCACTTGGCTGCTGTTTTAATTCTGTGGAAGAATCTGAGCATATGATCAATATTAAATTAGTTACAGACAAAGCTGCAATTTTTAAACCCAGAGTGTACACACATACAGACACATGTACACTGATTGACATATAACTACATATGAAGGCAGGAGCAAGAGTAATCCAGTTAAATAATGTAGTCAATTTAACACATCATCCTCAATCAGTAACGCTCTATTAAATGGTGCTGCCACCTTCCATCCATCCATCCATCCATCCATGCAATCATATTCAAGCTTCAAGGTACTTTATTGTCATCAGTCGCTTTCTACATGTACAAAGTGTGATGAGACAGCGTTTCTCCATGGCCCCGGTGCAACATATAGTAACACTGAACATTACATTCAACAGGACAAAAGGTACAACAAGCAACACAATAAATACAGAATGAACTCAATAAGTACAGTAAGAAAGTGACATTTAGTGAAGAGACGGAATGTAAACAGGTATTGCTTAGTGTATGTTTTTAAGGCACATTGGCAGCATCAGCATCTAAGGAGCTTATAACAGATGGAGTGCAAGAGCATCACAATACAAAACAATCACAATAAATAGACAGAACAATAAATACACAACACTCCAGTACTATTTGAAGGAGGGGATGTAAACCTTAATGACTGATATTGCACATGATTATTATACTGCACAGGTTAGATGTAGGATTGAAGACATCATTGGAAGAAAAGTGAATTTACAGTTATTGTATTAACTCTAGTGCATCTGAGTGTGCCTGATGTAAACAGTAGACAGTAGGTATGTAAAGTGCAGGTGTGAGGTAGTTTGAGGTATTTTAAGAGAGCTCGTATATTAATGTGTGTTCAGAGTCCTGATGGATTGTGGTATTGACAGAATACTCCTCCATTTTGTCAGATATATAGTTAAAGACGTTCAGTATATAGTAAAATGTCGACTGTCCTAAAAATTAATGCTAGCATTTAGAAATTATAAGTTAACAAAAGATCCAAACACAGGAAAATCTATAGAAAATGTTCTTAAAAGGTGGTGCAGTGTTGGTGCTTCTTCCTACACACTGCTACTATTGTGTAATTAGCATTTTCATTTGACTCATTTGATAATATGACAATTCAACTTTGACAGTTTTATTGAAATGCTGAGTGTAGTGATTAATTACTCCCCACATGGCTTGTGTTGGTCTGCTCTCACCAGCAGGTGGCGCTCTTTCCTGACCTTCACCGGTCTGTCTTTTTAAAACTACATATTGCTTGGCCTCATGTGTACTGATGCCCGGTTATGACAAACGATCAAATCTTTCAGAACTGCAGAGTAATTATATACTGTATTTAACACTGTTTTGTCCACAGTATGTTGCTTATGCACTTCTTCATCTTTAAGAGAGCTTCTGCAACAGATTGCATGTGGTCATAAGCAGGTCAAAGCTCCAGCGTTACGTCAGATTAAAATCTGTTACAGACTTTAAAATAACACAACTCTATTAAAATAACATAAAAAGAAGTGAAGCAGGATGTAGAGAGGAACCTGTCAGTGTCAGTACAATGGGCAGTAGGGCTGGACAATATCACCTCAGATCAATATCACCACTGAACCTATTCCCTCGATTACAGTTAGTAAGTCATTGTTTAGTTTAGTTTTCTGCCTTCACAGTTCACCAACAAGGTTTGTGCTTAAAATATTCAGTAGCTATTAAAGCTGGGATAATTTTCACTTAAAAGTGTATATATTTGTAATTAAAAAACAACAACAGGAAACAGAGCCACACGACAGTGCAGACAGTAGAATGGGTTAGGGTTAGGAAGGGTTAGAAAGTTGACCCTGTGTTCAGAAGGTCACTAGATCAAGTCCTGGACCGGTAAAGGTGCCACTGAGGTACTCATGAGCAAGGTACCGTCCCCAAGCACTCCTCTCTGGGTGCTGCCCATATCAGCTGCCCACTGGTCCTTCATGGATGGGTCAAACACAGAGGTCACTTTTGGTTGTGGTGCGCTGTGTTCATAATGACTAATAATCGCTCCAATTCACCCACTTAAATTCACTCTGTATCTCCAGCTGTCACGTGGAAGACTGGTGTTCAATTCCCGGACAACTTTGTGTTGGCGACCACAAGCCTGGGCGCACAAATCACAAGAGAGCCTAAAATCCACAGTCGGGGCCCTGAGCAAGGCCCTTTAGTCAGAGTCGCTCCAGAGAGACTGTCCCAGTAATTATGAAATGGAAGTTGCTTGTCATGACCCCCCTGGACTTTAGCCATACCAGCCCCTGGACTTTTGGTTAAGCGGCCAGCAGATGCCGCCATTTCTGTTTGTTTGGTGTTTTGAGTTTAGTCCTGTGCTCCCTGTCTGTCAAAGTCCTTGTCCCACCTTCCTATTGTGTCTGATTGGGTGATCACGGTGTATTAGTCCCTTCACCTGGGTCTTGTTTGTGTCAGTCCAGCCCCCTGTTTCTATTGGTTCTCCCTTCATTGTTTAATCCTGATTATTTTCTGGTTATTTTCAGATTGGTTTTCCCTCATCTAATTACTCCTCATCATTGTTTCTGTTTAGTATTTGAGTCAGGTTCTTTCCCCAATGTCTCTGTCGGTCCACCCTCTCACTGCCCTCCCTGTGTCGGTGGGCTTCTCATGGTTTTGAAGTTCCAGAGAAGTTCTGTTTTGTTTGTGGCCCTTGTGCCAGTTCCGTTTAATGTTCTGTCAATAAAATGGCTTGCACTGTGACCTTGCCTCATGTCATGCCGACACCCGTTGTGACATTGATTCAATTCAATTCAAATTTATTTATATAGCGCTCTTAACAACAGTCATTGTCACAAAGCACTTTACATATAACCGGCCTAAACCCCCCAACAAGCAAGCCTGAGGCGACAGTGGCAAGAAACACTCCCTCTAGTAGGAAGAAACCTTGAGAGGAACCAAGACTCAGAGGGGGACCCCATCCTCCTCTGGGCGACCGGGCGCACGAACATTTAATGTACAACAAGCAATAGATCAAGATGAGTTGTTAGTTATTTAAAGAAGCAAAGATACAAAAAAATAAACAATAGTCCAAGGGATATTTCAAATCCCGAGTTGTTGCTGGGCCACTTGCAGGACCTTCTCAGCAACATTAACCTGAAATCAGTTCAATATCGTGCTGCTACGTTAGTAGATGTCCATAGGGTCCAATCCCAGTTGGTTTCACAATGATGTCCCCATGGAGTCCTGGTGCGGGTTCAGTGGGTCAGGATCAGCTCGGGAGGATTGACAAGGTCAAGCGTCAGCTCAGGACGTCTCCAGGGACTCCTGGTGAGTTCAGCTGGTCAGCGTCAGCTTGGTAGGGTCCCTAACCTAACCTCCGGCAATGCTAGAGTAGCTATGGCAGCCTAGCTAAGAAGGGAGAGCTGGAAGGTAACACAGACATGAGGGCTTCCAGGGGTCTCGGCATCACACCAAACCACCGCACTGCTCTTTGTAAGAGCGCCCACTTAATGTCATAAATGTAAATGAACGCTGTAACCAGCTGCTTTAAATGCACAGTTATTTCCCTACAGTATTCTACTATATTCTCATAAAAATTAAATACTGCATGTTATTCCAGCATTTTTAGATAAAGCATTTTACACTTTCTTCATTCAGTTTTGCAAAAAAGAGCATTCCTGAAAATATCAGATCCTTACAGTGACATACTGCATTTTATGACATTTTTGTGCTAAAGATTTCATTTACAGTGTCTAACAGATCCTTTAATCCAGAGTGAGTTCCAGTTCCTAATCCCATGAACTTGGGGTTAAGGGTCTTGTTCAGGGACCCAGTGGTAAAAATACTGGAAATGGAAACTCTGCTGTGAGTATTGTACAGTACTCTTACAGTGAAGGGAAGTGATTTTCTCTCTGGTTGTTGGTGGTTGTGCGCATCCTGTCCTTCAGGAAACTACCTGCTCATCTGCAGTGATATGCTGAGCTGCTGGGTTTGGTGTGAGGCGCGTACTCCCACGGACAGCGTGTTCTCAGTGGGCTGACGTGGTGTTGCCGTGGTGCTGTTGTAACAGGTCAGAAACTGACACCAGGTCCTCCCGTCTGGTGTTTTGGGGACTTTAAATACTCATTAAGTCTTTCCGTTTGCTGTTCCGTTTAGCAGTGTGAAGGAGGAAAGTCCCAAACTGGCCCATCACTGGGGTGATCATCTGAGACTGGGTGTGTGTGGTGTGTGTGGCTGTGCTGCAGGTTTTTGGATGTTTGTGAGGACTTATTAGAGTCAGTACTGATAAAAAAAAAAGTTAAACATGGTTTTTATATTAAAGTTGCTGCTTTTATTTTAACAACTTAGAGAGTCAAAGTGAAAGTGAGTATTTGTCATTGTGAACACAGCACAACACACAGTGCACCACAACGACATGTGAGCTCTGCGTTTGACCCATCTGTGAAAGAGCAATGGGCAGGTGACACGGGCAGTACTCAGGGAGCAGTGCCTGGGCACGGTACCTTGCTCATGAGTACCTCAGTGGTACCTTTTCCGGTCTGGGCCCTGGACCAGCAGCCCTCTGATCACGGGGCAAACTCCACCATTTCACTACTGCTCCAGTCACTAGATGCACTTTTGGTTACTGAGGTTAGATTAGGGTTAGATGCACCTTGGAAAGATAGCAAGATCTGATGTGTGTGTGTGTGTGTGAGAGAGAGACAGAGAGAAAGGAAAGGGAAAGACAGAGTGAGAGGAGGAGAAATGGAGAGAAGGAGTAAGTGGTGAGAGATAGAGAGAGACGGGGGAGGTTGACCATGACTGATAGCAATACAGGATTAACAGTGTGATTATCTGTCTGTTCAGCAACATGTGTGGTTTTGGTGGTCTACTGGTGTTATACTGACACACTGCACACTCCACAAGTACTCTAATACACACACATTTACACATTACTATGCATTTTAATTTCTTTATTTTGCCTTATTTAACAGGGAGGAAACCACACTGAGATAATCTCAAAAGAGAAAACTGTCCAAGAAGCACCACAATAAAGACAAACTCACAATACAACAAACAACAACAATGAAATGACATAAAACACACTCTCAAACGTTAGAGACAAGAACAAACAGACTGATGCACTTGGTGGAGATTTAAAAGGGATCTGGAGCACTAGAGCTCACCAAACTCACTAAACTCTGGTTTCATTTGGGTTCTACAGAAAACCAAGACCACACATAGAATATACGTACATAAATACACTATAAAATATAAACTAGAGATAGAAAAAGAGACTGTGCAATTAAGCTACATGCTGTATTCAAACTGGAATTTTGGTCCTGGAATCTAGATCTGAACTAGAACTGATGAAAACTAGGTTCATCCAGCTTTTTCACTGCTTTCTGTGTAAAACGAGAATCATTTCTATAGTAAAACCTAACACACACACACACAGACTCAATCTGGTCAGCTAGAAGAGGATGAGATCCAGCTCCAGCTCTTGGGTCCTCTCAAGGTTTCCTCCTGCTGGAGGGAGTTTTTCCTGGCCACTGTGGCCTCAGGCTTGAGGGTTGGGGCTTGGGCTGGTTACGTGTAAAGTGCTTTGTGACAATGTCTAAAAGAGCGCTATATAAATAAAATTGAACTGATTTAATAAGCACTGAGCCCCTTAAATTCAGGGAAATAACTTCAGGGAAATTAGGAAGTGCAAGTTGCTGTTTATAAGAGAGTCTGATAAATGCTGCACATGTTCATATCTACTACCTCTCCTGGTTTTCTGTTAACATTGTGTACTACTGTCTCCTAGTCTTCTACCATAATTATTATCAAGCGTCATATAATTACCATAATTTTTAGTGCAGACGCTCTTATCCAGATTTCCTCATTTCATTATATCTCTACTTTCTATTGCCAATAGTCACTAAACATCAAATAGTCACTAAACATCAAATCCAAATATTCACACATCCATGCACACGAAATGGCTCCAACAGACAGTTTTCCCCGAAAGGAGCTTGGGGTTTTGGTTCTTGCCCAGGGGCCAAAGTGCTGGAGATGGGATTTGAGCCCACAATATCTTAGTCCAAACATGAGTGTCATAATCACTAAACTACCAGCACACTGTAAACTGATGAGTTGAGTTTAGTGTTTAACGTGTTCATCTGCAGTGTGAAGCTGTTTCTCAGTTGTGCTGGGTTTATCTGACCCTCGCAGCGCTGCAGGAAGTGGTGTTGTGTTTCCCGAACAGCGGGTAAAGGGGGATCCACCTGCTGCTCTCCGTTTCCTACCGATGCTAAAGATAAAGTTCCTCTTTTAATTATCACAAATTCGCCTTTGACCTTTTGGTGTTGGAGTAAAGTATTATCTGATGAAGTCTGCCTCTAACATCCTGTCACCAACTTTTATTTAACTTTTATTTTTGTTTATGCTCATGTCACCCACCTGCCTTAAAGACCTGTATGTGTATTTGATCATTTTGTAACACTGTACTGCGCTTTACATACATAGTTTCTACTGTTACATGCACATGTGCAGTCGCTGTCTACAATATAAACCTTTAAGGAACATGTTTTCTATATTTATTTATTTTTGTATTATTATTTTGTATTATTTATTTATTTTTAGTTTATCGCAAGATTCTTTTACTTAACCTGTTAACTTCAAAAATATTTACAATTCTACAGAGAACATTTCATTACATGTTGTACAACCCCAGTTCCAAAAAAGTTGGAACATTGTGCAAATTGTAAATAAAAGTAGAATGCAATGATATGGACATCTCATAAAGCCATATTTTATTCATTACAGAACACAGAAAACATATCAAATGTTGAAACCAAAAAAAGTATCATTTTAAGAAAAAAATAAGGTAATTTGGAATGTCATGGCAACAACACGTCTCAGAAAAGTTGAGACAAGGCCATGTTTACCACTCTGTGACATCCCCTCTCTTCTGACAACAGTCTGTAAACATCTGGGGACTGAGGAGATCAGTTGCTCGAGTTTTGGGAGAGGAACATTGTCCCATTCTTATCTGATACAGGATTCTAGTTGCACAGTTGTATTTTTCACTTTATGCTGCACCAAATGTGCCCAGTGGGTGAAATATCTGCTGGCAGGCCAGTTCAGTACCTGCACCCTTCTTCTACGAAGCCATGATGTTGTAATTGATGCAGTGTGTGGTTTGGCATTGTCATGTTGTAAAAGTCTTCCCTGCAAGAGACGTTGTCTGGATGGGACAAATGATGCTCTAGAATCTGGACATACCTTTCAGCATTGATTGTGCTTTTCCAGATACGCAAGCTGCCCATGCCATTCGCACTAATGCACCCCCATACAATCAGAGATGCTGGCTTTTGTACTGAGCGATGATGACATGCTGGTTGGTCCTTCTCCTCGTTAGTCCGGATGACACGGCGTCCCTGGTTTCTGAAAAGAATTTCAAATTTACATTCCTCTGACCACAGAACAGCTTCCCACCTAGCCATTTAAATGAGCTTTGGCCCAGAGAAGACGTCAGCGCTTCTGGATGATGTTCAAATATGGCTTCTTCTTTGAATGATAGTTTTAAGTGGCATCTGCGGATAGCATGGCGAATTGTGTTCACTGACAGTGTTTTCTGGAAATATTCCTGAGCCCATTTAGTGATGTCCATCATGCTGTAGATCAGTGGTTCCCAAGCTGGGGGGGTGTGCAG
>JAVGVS010000152.1:795166-806408 GCA_032718565.1 Distichodus sexfasciatus | reverse complement strand
CCAAATTAAGTACAATGCTAGATCTTTGTTGCAAGCTAACATCCTAGCTAGATTACACTGCTAACTGCTAGTTAACATAACAGAAATGAAGTATTTTGTTGATATTTGGGCTAATATTGGGTCTAGTAGAACTATCAAAGCTGCAGTCTCATGTGTAAGGACTAATTTAATTCCTGTGTTAGTTCATTTTCATTGTGTATCATTTTAAATCAAGTAGATGCTAAAAGCAAGCATCACAACATTGTGATTACTTCATGCTAGTACAGTATTGTCATTTTGGCTATATACAAGTCAACAGAGAGAGGACACGACATGGCTCCAGTTTTTAATGAGTGCAAAGAAGGCCCATAGAATAAACATACTGTATATGAATAAATTATAAATATAAAGTCTAAGCTATAAGTAGAAAATTAAATGGGATGCACCCCTTGTTTTGTGAAGCTATTAGATACTTGTTCAAAAAACAGGTTATAAAGTTAAGATTTAGCATTTTGTAAATTGCGGTAAAAATATATTGCCTAATTTCGTTTAGTTAATAGTGCCTAAAGCAGCTACGATGGAAAAGATACAAGTGATGGTGAAGTCTGTGGCATGAACACACCAAACTTTAGCATATGTTACCACCAGTAAATATTCCAAAAATGTCTATAAAATGTATGTCTGTAAAATATAAAATGGTATAAGCACCAACCACCAAAGCAAAGTCCTTGTATGTACAACATAGCTGACAAAACTTCACTCTGATTCTGATAATGACCATAAAGAAAGCCAGACACACTCTTATTGCAATTTTAATTCAACAATTTGACATTTTTGGGCAAACAAATAGCTAGCTAGCTTAATGAATTATTCAAGTGACACTAGCACGCTGTCTTGTTAGGTAATCATTGATGGAGTATTAACGGTTGATTTGGGATTGAGGAAGGAAATTGAGACCAAATTGAGGGCATAATCTATAAAAATCGTATAGAGTGTGAACTAAGTTTCATACTTACTGGAGTTGTGAAGAGGGAGTTAGATGTCTCTTGATGGGCTGGTTTAGCAGATCTAGGAAACATGCTGTATCTGGTTGGACGATACAACATCTGTTGTATCTGGTTGGACGATTAGGCCTCATTTCCTGCGTGCTATTTTAACAGTGCGTTCAAGCCCTACGTGTTGTCTCGGAACTGGCCAAGCGTACAACTTAGTGCTGGAATGTGGGGGGGAAGCAAAAACAATGTACATCAGCACTTTGTCTGCGTTTCGGGCAGAAAGACAGGGAGGGCGAGGAAAATGGGCAAACACAAAAAAAACAATCCCACCATGTTCTGAAAGTCAAATGGAGAGGCTTCAAGTTATCTGTCCTGATCAATTAAGTCTCACAAGGAGGGCTGAGGACAGAACTGAGGCCTCTTCCCTCCCCTCTCGTATCCTTTCACACGCTCACACCCATCTAGACACACACTCAGACACACACCCTGACCATCCCCCATTTGCCTGGACTAGACTCAGCCAATCACAGCTGATTATAGGGATGGGTGTGTAATCCCAGAGCTAAGTGTTCTGGTAGTCCCCAGCCACAGCAAACCTGCTTTACCACTTTGTGTGTGTGTGTGTATGTATGTGTGTGTGTGTATATACGTATATATGTGTGGGGGTGAAAGTGAGTGTGTGTGTGTACTCACACGCCCAGGAGCTAGTTCATGCAAACTCAGGACTGATCATTTTTTGTGTAACTGAAGTAGTACCGTCCAAAAGTAACATTTTTTTGGTGAAATCTAGAGGATTTGCTCTGTAGGTTGCTCTGTAGCTCTCATTGTAAAAGCCCTAATAAAAATCAGATCTTTAAGTAATTCAACTGAAATATACTTCAGTCTTGCATGTAGGTTATTTATTCAGTGCCACATGTGATTGGTATGTGATTGGTAAAATAAAAAAGGAAGTGATTGAGGAAGTGTTTGAGTTTACAGAAGGTTGTATTTCTGTGTCCAATGTGTGCTGGACATGATTAATAGCAATAGATGATGAAGACTTTGTCCTGCAGTATAAAAGTTAAATCAGTGACCTGGTGTGACCATGTGTGGTCCAATATAATAATATTGATTTTGTTAAAGAGGTCAGATCAACACTATATATAATTATAATAAAAGGTTTTTTATTAATATAGAAATTAATATATGTATATATAATAAAACATCTCTGTGAATAAAGAGGTCAGATCACTGCTGGTAACCTAATATTTAGGGAGTTGGCTCTGTGATCTGAGGGTTGTCGGACCGATATCCTGGACCAGTAAAGGTACCACTGAGGTACTCATGAGCAAGGTACCGTCCCCAAACATTGCTTCCTGGGTGCTGCACATCAGCTGTCCACTGCTCTTCATGGATGGGTCAAATGCAGAGGTGGCTTGTGGTTGTGGTGCACTGTGTGCTGTGCTGTGTTCACAATGACTAATAATCTCTCACTTCAGTTCGTTACTAATCTGTAACAGCAGCATGAGGAGATGTTAACAACAGCATTCTAGAAACCATGGCCCTCAGTGTAGAACTGTTGCTCTGAATGACTATAGAGTTATTTGCCGGGTTGTTTGCCGGGACATCGGTCGTGTTTTGGGTTTTCCATAACCCATCTGGTATTGTGTGACGGCATGCGAGGTTGAGAGGGGCACTCCTGACCAAAGTGCTGATACGGCTAATGAAAAATCAGTGCTAAAACAAGTTGTGCACGTCTGACACTAGTCCACAGTTTAAAATGAGTGTTTGTCAGCCAGCAGAGCGTCTCGGTGGAGTGTCCCTTTAACCCTGTAACCACGTCAGGGCGGTGATCTGACGTCAGGTCTGCTCTGCCCCTCACCGCACATGCTCACCTCGCTACACGGTGAGGAGCTGTCAAGATCAAGAGATCAAGATCAAGATTTTTTATTTGTCACATGCAAGTTATACAAGTACAAAATGCAGTGAAATGTATCCCGACTGCTCCTGACTGCAATTGGGCATAATTTAAAAAATTAAAAATATAAAATACAATTTAAATTAAAATAAAATAAAGTCACAGTACAAACTGGAATGAAGGAAATAAGGGAAAGGTACAAGTAAATAAATAACTTCTTATATACATGAAGACAGATGCAGTGTGACTATTTAAAGTGACTGTTTAAAGTGCCGAGTGCAACTGCACAGCAGTGAACAACGTAGTAAGTAGCAAACAGAGGAGGAGTATGTAATATTGAACAGAGAAAAATGGCAGACAGTATAAATGATCATAAAACAATATGATGAGAGACAGTATGGAATGGCAAAGGTTTTCAGAGAAAAGGCATGGCCTGATTCAGAAAACGGATGGCCTAAGGATAGAAACTCCCCCTGAGTCTCTCTGTTTTGGACATGATGGTGCGGAACCTCCTGCCTGATTGCAGAAGATGAAAACGGGATGAGACAAGTCTTTTATAATCCTGATTGCCCTGGTCCTACATCTCTTTGTGTAAATGTCCTGCAGAGAAGGGAGAGCTGTCGCGCAGCAGTGCTCTACTGCCCGGATCACTCTCTGGAGGGGTTTCTGGTCCTGAACACAGCTGCTGCCGTACCAGGACAAGATGTTCTGTGTGACGATGCTCTCCACAGTGCCAGAATAGGAAGTGCTGTGGTAGTGTCAGTGGAAATTAGGACAAAGGCTTGGTTTAAAGTACACTCTTTTGCTTGAAATCAAGACTTTAACTTCCAACAAAGTTGATTTGTGTTCATATGCACTGAGACATACAGCTCACTCTGTTATTACTGTAAAATCCTGTGCAGACATGTTGTAGCAGCATCCGCGCTTTTAACCCTGATTGTTGATGTGTATGTGCACTTCCCTATTTAATCAGATTAGCTTGTTAAAGTTGTAACAATAATTCTGCAATTCGTCTTAATTTGGCAAATACAGTCTTTATTTATGTGAGTGATTATTTTGATAAATACAAGGTCCTGCTTACATTTGGCAGCTACCAAAAGTGCACTGTGATGCAGTCATGCACGGTAGCCAATCAGATGCCACTTGTGCCAATTCAGCACCAATCACAAAGACGTGCCAGTTGAAAATATCCATCTTTATGAAGAGAGAAGAGAGAAATGGTGTTTTTTGGTGACGCCTAAACAAAATAAAGAAAGAAAGAATAAAGAATCTTGAACTATATTGCTAATTGTAAAACAAAATATTTACTGGAAATTCCAAAATGTTTTAAACAGAGCATTGCTACTGATAAGCTACTGAAACTGAAGTAGTTAAATTAGTACCATCTCTAATTTTAGTGAGGGATTGTCATCGTGAACACAGCACACAGTGCACCACCGTGAAATCTGAGCTCTAAATTTGACCCATCCGTGAAAGAGCAGTGGGCAGCTTCTTTGGCAGTACCTTGGAAGAAGTGCATGGGGACGGTACCATACTCATGCGTACCTCGGTGTCACACCTAACAGTGCGGGACTTGAAACAGCTACTTTTCCGATCTCGGGACCAACTCTCTAACAGTTACACTACCAACTGCACCTTATGTCGAAGAGGGTTGGTGTAAAACTGGCTGCAGAAGCAATAGAGACAGTCTGCAAATCAACCAAATCCCAATTGTGGAGCAAAACAGAGAATAATCCAGAAACACAAAACAATAATCAGGACGCAGGAAGGCAGGATAGAAAAACACTCAGTCTGCAGTGCTGGACATGACACGAGTAAGGTCATATAAACTAGTGAGTATCTTTATTAATAAGATGATTCATCTACAGTTGGTATATTTTGTGTACAGTTGCATACACAAAGCAGTGAGTTGGATCATTTGCGTCATGAGTTCAGATTGTAGTGAGGACTCGAGCCCCCAACATCAGCTCATTTACATGTTGCAGGTTGCAGCTTTCACCAAACTCTAAAATTCACATTGCTGCCTGATGCTGCTGGTGTTGGAGTGACGTGAGAGTGGTTGCAGGTTTACCAGTAGGAGAGGTGTGTGCTGCCTAAGCATGAACAGTAGCCTTGTGGTAACCATAGTTACGTCTTAATTATGGACTTTTGCGTTGTTGTTTGTGGTTTTCTTCTGGTGGTTAGAGTGAATTAGTCAATTATTAGTTTCAGCTCCATGAGTTACCGAAGGAAACGCTGACATTATAAATAAAACACTGTTGCATCTATAGAGGCTTTGAGACTGTGTGGCTGTGTCTTATAACTGCATTTTTTTACAGCTGGGTTCAGCTGTTGAGTTTGCGCGTAAGCGTGCAGTGGTCGAAGTGACTGAAATCTTGTGTTGGTCGTCATGAGTTCGGGGGTTCAAATCCCAGAAACTACTGTTAGCCCCTGAGGAAGAGCCTTAACCCCCCATTCTGAAGAGAGCATCTGATGAATGCAGTAAATGTAATGTAATAATATGTGGCAAATACATATAAATAAGAGTGTGAATGTGACGTGACTCAATTTGAATACCATACCATTATTGTTTTCCACATTAAAACCAAAACCCTAAATGCAACCCTAACTGTTACACTACCAACTGCCCCGGCATTCTCACTTTTAAGTATTTTACCACGAGTATTGTAAACTAAGCAGGCCGAGGGTCAAAAGACTGCAAGAGAACTCGTGTTGGAGCTGGGTTCTGCTGGTTCCTGTCTGCTGCGCTGCTGTAACCTGTTCCCTGGTAAGTGCTTTCTGGTAAGCTGGGTTCCAACTTCGCTGCTGTGTTTGGGCTGCCAGGTGTGTGTGTATGTGTGGTGGCAGCATGGCGTAGCGCCGCAGGGGATGTGAGGTTTGAGTGTGTCGAGCCGTACAGGATGCCGCTGATACGCAGCGCTGCTTTATCTGGGGGTGCGGTTTAACTAACTCTCACTCACTTCCAGGAACCTCCAGCCTCATCTGTACAAACACACACACACACACACTGTGATGGTGAGAATGGGTGGATGATGAAGAGCAGAGGCCAAACGTGCAGCTCTGGGTGTGTGTGAGTGTGTGCTGTAGATGAGACTTGAACAGTCATACACAGGGCTGGGCAATATCACCTCAATATCAATATCACGATTAATGGAGTATTTTACTTTAATTACCTTTAATTAATTATTTAGTTTTTTGAGTTCTTTTGTCAGTTTTCCCACTCATAGTTCACTAACAAGGTTTGTACTGTAAATCTGCTCAACTATTACAATTGCGATATTGTTTCTAATAAGAAGGTGCATCTGCTTGTGATTATAAAGTGACTGAAGGAAACACACAGATGTAGAGCAGAGTGGACGGGGTGGAATCACATGATCAGTATGTTTTTAATGGATCACTACATCAACACACACTGTAGAAAGTAGGATCAATTTTAAAAAGAAAAGGATTTTTGTTCACCTGCAAATGTGACGCTGTTTCTTTGTTGTTATGACTTTGTAAAGGTAATCCATGCCTTCATTTCATCTCACTTGGACTACTGTTATAGTCTGTGTGTAGGTGTTGGTGTAACACTGCTGTTGATCCAAAATGCTGCAGCTCGACTTTTAACTGCTTCACGCAAGCATGACCACTTTCACCCATTATCATCACCCACACTGGTGTCTTTACACCAGCTAACCCTAAACCTGCAAACCATTTTAGATTTTACTCTACAAATCTCTACTAGGGACGCACCGATCCCGCCTTTTCATTTCTGATACCACTGACTATACTTGGGCTTTGGAATTTTGGCCAGTCCAGAGTACTGATCCGGTACCAGTTTTTAACGTTTACAGCACATAGAGAATTTGTCTATGCCTTTGTTTTTAGGCTTATTTTAGTGTTAGTGTAGAAGCTAGCCACACGTCTTGTGTTGTTGTGTTCAGGACATAGGGACAGTGTCTGCTTTATTGGATTGCAGAGTTTTCATTTTGTAGAGATATTCTATGGCTTAGTACTATGAAGAAAAATACCCAATGCAAGCTACTTGAGTCGTTATCGGACTGATGTCTGATCCACGTATCGGATCGGTGCATCCCTAATCTCTACATGGCCCAGCACCTGCCTACCTCAGGCGTCTGTTAACTCCCACTCCAACTGGATCACTGAGCTCTGCTGAGCAGATGCTCCTGGTTTCGAGCTCCAGATTAAAACCTAGTGCAGACCGGTCCTGTGCTGTAGCTGATCATAAACTGTGTAATTAACTGCTCGTGCACATCACGACCTCCTCAACATCACACACTTTTAATACACACTTAAAAACCCAGTTCAATTTATTGGTTTTTGAGCCAGACTGAATATCTGTTTACTGCTGTATCATTTCTCTGTTTGATGTTATTTCATTGTTTTTATGACATTCTTCAAGTTGTACAGCACTTTGGTCAGCTATTGTTGTTTTAAAAAGTGCTTTTTTAAATGTGCTACATTTGACTTGATTTGACAGAATTATTTTGATCAAAATAAATGGCATGAGCAAGATTCTGTCGGTTAGAGGTTGTCCAGTTTCAGTATTACACTGAGTTAACCGCAGTTATAAAGCAGCGCTTCAACTCCCAACGTTCCCCAGTGGAACAGACTTTTACATTCATCTCACATCGGTAAATAAGCCCAGTATTAGTTAGTTGATGGGCCCAAATAGTAGTTAACTTAGGACAGAGCCGGCGGTTAAAGGGTCAGACCTTCTCATTTCCCGCTATCTGCTCTGATAACAAAAGTAAAAGTGAAGTGTTCTGACATAACCCGAGTGCTGTTGAAGGCGTGAGCGACGGAGCAGCGTACTGGCAGGAGCACCACAGTCACTTACGGGAACGACTGCGAATGAGGAAAGAGACTTTTCAGCCATCTCTTCCTCTTTTTAACTGTGAAGCAGGGAACAGAGAAGCATGACATGGCACTTTTGTGACATTTCAGTGGTGTTCTGATGAACGTCGTCTCACTCAAGTACTTAAGTGAGGGATAATTTGTCATAGTGAACACAACCACATGTCAGCTCTGCACGTCACCCATCAGTGAAGGAGCAGTGGGCAGCTGACATGGGCAGCACCGTGCAGCAGTGCTTGGGGACGGTACCTTGCTCATGAGTACCTCAGTGTTAACTTTATCGGTCCTGGACTTGATCCAGCGACCTTCTGATCACGGGGCCAACTCCCTAGCTGTTACGCTTCCGCTGCTCTGATACTGAACAGGTTACGATTTATCTTAAGCACTTGACGTGATTGACTGTAATTAGAAACTGAAAACTCTTGTCAGGCCTTTAATCGGCATATTTACCCAGATTGGATTTCCCGGTTGAACCAGAAAGGAACGTGTGCCCGTCTGCTTTTACAATCCTGTTCTCATGAGTTGCTCTTGAGTATCTCAGTGGTACCTTTACCGGTCAGGAACTTGACTCTCCGATCATGGGGCCAACTCCCTAACTGTTACACTATTAACTGCCCCATTCAGCGCTCTGTGTGTTTTAACAGCTCCTGCAGGACTTTGACTTTATGGTCATGTTGTTACACAGTAAAGTGAAAAGCAGAGTTTGAGAAAAACACAGTGACATGTCCCTGACTCTACCTGACGCCTGTGTGTTCTACATGAAACCATCATCACACTACAACTAGCAACCTGCAACAACAGCAGCAGCAGCATCTCTAACAGCTGGGTACAGGTAGCAGTGCAGCAGCACATGTGGGTCATAATCACAACACAACACAGAATGAGAGAAAGAGTAGGAGGGAATTAGAGAGAGAATATGAGCGAGAGAGAGAGAGCGAGAGGCGGAAAGAGATCAGGTGTGAGAGTAAGACAGACATATAGAGACAAGAGAGAATAAGAGAGAGAAAGAGGATGGTGGAGATAAAGAAGAAAGAAAAGGAGAGATTGAGAGAGAATTAGAGATGGGGAGAAAGGGAAAATTACAGAAAGAAAGAGAGCTATTTATATATAGATAAAGAGAACGAGAGAAAGAAAGAAACGTTGAGAATGAGGGTTAGATTGAGAGAGTAAGAATTAAAGAGAGATAAGGAATGAGAGAGAGAGAGAGAGAGAGAGAGAGACGTTTGCATGGCTGTGCAGGAAATTCTAAGTTATTCTTGACTGAAGATTTCCTGGTTGACATATTTTCTGTGGAAGATCCAGAGTGAAGCAACCGAGCTGTTCACTGGGACCTGATCCTCCAGTTCCACTGCAGCACTCTCTCTCCTCCTCCTCACCCTCCTCCTGCTCTCATCAGCCTCCAGAGCTGCGATGAAATATGGAGTGAGCGGCCCACCTCACCAGCTCTAATAATCAGATTTTGGGAATGAACCCGCTCAGGAAGTTGAGCAGTGTTTGAAATCCTCTGGCCTAGTGTATATTAAAGACATGTAAAACTCCATTTACACTACTCACTTTCAGATGCAAACAGTTCCTCTTTTGCTGCCTCCTACATGTCACGCTAAGCAGGTGAGCTCTCCGACAGATGAACAGGTGTACTGCTCTTATGACTGCCAGTTGGTAGTGTAACGTGGAAGGAGTTGATCCCATGATCTGAGGGTCGCTGGTTCAAGTCTCAAACCAGTAAAGGTACCACTGAGGTACTCATTTACCTTGCCCACAGTGCCCATGGAGCAGTGTTTGGTGACAATACCTTGTTAATGAGGTGGCTGTCTAGTGGTTAGGATACTCACCTCTGGACCAAGAGGTCATGGGTTCTGACTCCAGCACTATCACCACTGAGTTCCTGACCAAGACATTTAACCCCAAGCACTGCTCCCCAGCTGCCCACTGCTCCTTCATGCAGAGGTCAGATTTCATGGTGGTGCGCTGTGTGCCGTGCTGTGTTCACAATCCCTCACTTTATGTTCATAATCAGTGTTGAGGAGTAGCTAACTAAAATTAAAGACAGGGGTGTAGTACCAAATTCTGGGGCCTATACACAAGCAGTCTCCATGAGCCCACCTCACATAATAAAATACAGTTCCAGACCTCTCAGAGACCCTTCCCCCACTAGGGAGCCACTTCTCACCCATGCTAATTTAAGTACTTCAGTATTAGTAGCTTATCATTAGCAAAGCTCCTTTTAAACACACCAGCTTTTCCAGTAACTATTTAGTTTGACATCAGCAGTATAGTGTTGCAACCTGCCTCATTGCATCACAGTGTGCTCTTGGCAGCTGTGAGATTGAAACTGTGGCCGTATTTATCTAAACGTATGACTCTGAAAAGCAGACAAACTTATTGAAAACTTGATTGATATTACACTGTTAAAAATACAGATTTTCACATTACTTTGAACATGTTTCACTTGTTTAAATCTTTAAGAGTGTCCTACAGCACAAATATCAAGTATTAAAAGGGCCAGTTGGTAGTGTAATGATTAGGGAGCTCTGTGATTCAAGTCCTGCACCACGAAAGGTACCACTGATGTACTCATAAGCAAGGTACTGTCTCCAAGCACTGCTCTCCTGGTGCTGCCCACTGCTCCTGCATGGATGGGTCAGATGCAGCGCTCACATGTGGTTGTGGTGCACTGTGTGCTCTTCAATTTACTTGATTTGTTAATTAATCAGAAGAACTTAAGGTTTGATATGTGTGTTGTACACAGCTTGTGTTACTGGATGAAACAGTTTGGATGTAGTTACTACTTTTACTCTGTAGCTTGTATTGTAGGAACTACTATATATACTATACTATATATAACTGCTAGTAGTTTTAATCATAAGCACTTTGAAGTTTTAAAAGCTACCGCTAAATGTAGTTTCCCCAACGCTGGTACTGTGCTGCGGTCTCTCTTTTCCTTTTCCTGCTGTGGATCTGCAAGCTTCTTTTATAAAACAACCCAGCACAGGTGCTGCAGGTAACACATCAGCTGTTAGAGATAAACATGATGAGCACTAAAGTCTACAGACTTCATACAGCGCTTCATGAAGAGCAGCTTCTTGCTGAAAAACACACACAAGCCTTGACAAACCAAATTAATCATAACGAGTAGTATCATTATTCAAATAAGAAGACAACACTATTGTCCCTGACATCAGGAAGTGACCTCAAAGCCGAGTGGCTCTTACTGGAAGCGTCTTTACAGAAGTCTTCACAAAACAACACAAAGAGCTCTTTACAAGTTCTGCTTTGTTCCAGATGTGTGTGTGTGTCTGCGTTCAGTTTTCACATAAGAGAGAGAGAGATAAGGAGTGTGGTGAATAAGAGGAGATAAGGTTTTTCCTGCACTAAGTGCATGTGTGAACATTATGTGCATTTTGACTCATTGATTCATGCTTTAGTGGTTCACTGAGGCTCTGAGTCAGATGCTAACTCACTCCCTTTATTCATCCTTTCACTCAGCTGTCCATCCTACTCAAGTCAAAAA
>JAVGVS010000152.1:707666-787666 GCA_032718565.1 Distichodus sexfasciatus | reverse complement strand
TGACACAAGAGGATTTTTTTATTCTCTGTAATTTTGCTTCTTACTGGAAGATTGATTGGCTCCTTCCCTTTTCCATCCCCAGCTCACGTGGGCCAGTCCCGCGACACCTCTACCTGCCAGCACCGACAATGAATAACAAGTGTTTCCTGGTATTTCCTGGTATTATTGGAAACCACAGAAGAATTTCTCTGTCCTGCGTGATGTTTGATGTTGAGAATGTACTTCTGCTTCTCTGATGACTGAAAGTGGAACTGGGTGCAGACTCGCTGTCATCAGAGAAACCCTGTTGATAATACGTGATAATATGAGCCAGAGCTTTGAGGGGGTACGGTGGTGTTAAAAATGTAATGAAACAGCGATCTACACGTCATCAGTGATTAATGAGACCATAAAAAAATGAAAAATCCAAAATGAATCAAAATCACTCGCTTCATACTGAACAGGAGCTCTGCTTGTATAAAAGTGAAGCTTGTTTGTTAGTTAGATGTTTGGTTGAACTCAGAAATGTTAAATGTATTTTTGTCACTGTGTGTGATGTGGGTGGTGGTGGTCTAGTGCTTAGGATACTCGCGTCTGGACCAAGAGGTCATGGGTTTGAATCCTACATCCAGCACTGCCACCACTGGGTCCCTGCTCAAATGAATGTTGCTCTGGATAAGATGGCTAAAATGCCACAAATGTAAATGGGGTATAAATGAAGCGATGTTGTTAAATCAGCATGTAATATTGACTCATATCCATCACTGGCTCCTGAATCAAATCAAATGGAAATCGTATCGCAGTAGACTTTGTGATATCAGCAGACGTCAAATCTTTGTCCACTGATGTGGAATAATATTGTATTGTGATTTTCACCCCTCGTTACTGACTTCACGTCTCTTTCAGCTTTACCCCACTGTCACTGTTCTGCTGAAATGTGAGCATAGCAGGGCACATAATAACTAACAGACTACTCAGTGTGTGTGTGTGTGTACATTTTACAGTCCTATCAGCTTGATCTGTGGCATTGACCTTTAACCTGCTCAACTGGTTCCAGGAGTGAACTTGTTTGATGGGAAGTCACCAGGATATGATTCATATTTACAGTTTACGAGCTCCGGGGCTGAGCAGGTTTCAGACTTGTTCGGGAGCTGGTGTAATCTACCTGCATGTTAAAGAGAGAGGTCAGCTGAGCTTCATGTGTTGATTATGTGATATTTCAGCTTCTCGGTGTGTGCCTGCTCCTGCATGCTTTATCACATCCTGATTCTAAACACAAGAAAACACTAAAAAGGTTTAAAATGTTGGGGTTGAGATCCTGGGTTAGCATGTGAGGAGGTTTACTGCTGATTTTTGTCAGTTTCACTGCCTGAAATCTGGATCCCATGGACATCACCAAACGCCGGGTTTCCTCCTTTGTGATGCTTTGCCAGGCTTTTACTGCAGCTGTCTTCAGTTGTTGTGGGTCTTTCTGCCTTAAGTTTTGTCTTAAGCAAGTGAAATGCTCCTCGATCGGGTTGAGATCTGGTGATTGACTCGGCCATTGCAGAATATTCCACTCCTTTGCCTTAAAATACTCCTGGGTTGCTTTCGCAGTGTGTTTTGGGTCATTGTCCATCTGTGAAGCGCTGTCCAATCAACTTTGCTGCATTTGGCTGAATTTGAGCAGAAAGTATATCCCTATACACTGCAGATCATCTGGCTGCTTCTGTCTTCTGTCACATCATCAATAAACACCAGTGACCCAGTGCCGTTGGAAGCCACGCATGCCTATGCCATCACACTGCCTCCACCCTGTTTTACAGAAGATGTGGTGTGCTTTGGATCATGAGCCGTTCCAAGCCTTCTCCATACTTTCTTCTTCCCATCATTCTGGTACAGGTTGATCTTAGTTTCATCTGTCCAAAGAATGCTGTTCCAGAACTGGGCTGTCTTCTTTAGACGTTTTTTTTCGGCAAAGTCTAATCTGGCCTTTCTGTTTTTGAGGTTGATTAATGGTTTGCACCTTGTGGTGAACCTTCTGTATTTGCTCTCATGAAGTCTTCTCTTTATGATAGACTTAGATACTGATACACCTACTTCCTGGAGAGTGTTCTTCACTTGGGTGAAGTTGTAGTTTGACAAGCTTCACTAACACTGCTGAAATGTAAATGTGAAATGAGCAAGGTATTAATTTGATGTTTGTTGTCCCTCTCTTCATGGTCAGACTCCGCTCCACCTGGCCGTGATCACACGCCAGCCGGCGATGGTGGATTACCTGCTTTGGGCCGGAGCTGACCCTGGAGCGCTGGACCGGAATGGACAGACCGCTCTGCACCTGTGTTGTGAACACAGTCAGGACCACTGCCTCTCCATCGTCCTCTCAAACCTGTCCCGGCTCAACTGCCCATCAGCCTTCCTGGACATCAGGAACTACGAGGGTGAGCGGTCACAACTACAAGTCAAGTACTGTCCTGTCACTTAAATACTAGAGATGAAATAGCGTCCAGCCCTGATGTGATGGAGAAGTCGCCCATCAGTAAATATTTGAGGTTAGGCGCTAACATTACGCAGACCAACATGTCATCGGTGCGCACCGGAACACGGTTTGTGATGTTTAAGAGAGTTGAGTACCACATGGTGACAGAGTTGAAGCGTTGCTGAATAAAATGCTGTGTGTTGAACTCGTCTGGGTTTGGCTTGAGTTGATGTGTAAGTGGTAGAGGAGCTTCTTACCCAGCACTGCTGCTGCTGCTGATGCACATACTCTACTAAATATTATCATGTGCAATTGTTTGCCATATTAAATGGTGATGTGCTGCAACGTGACATACAGGATATGTTCACAGTTGGATTTTCTAATCATTAAGTAAATATGTCAGTATTTATTTATGTGGTGAAGTCTGGTGATTTCAGTATAGAGAATGTCTGGAATTTTGCTCTGATAAGATTTCCATTTGATTCATTTGAGGAGTCGGCCATCAATATGAGACAAAATCATGTGCTGACTGAACAACATTATTTTCATTCATATCAGTGTTACTGCAGTGAAGCTGGTTTATTGTTCAACATTGACACTAATTCCTACATATTGATATGACAATGAGCAGAACAAGCAACACAACACACTACAAGCCCAAAAGCACATCACACCATTCTACTGTTTAATTTCCTGAACAACACCAGCTCTCACTCACAATCTCTGTTTGTCTCTGCTGTGTTTGTTAGCGCGTGTCTCTCACAGGGAAGTCCAGCATTCACTAAAGCGTTGCAGCTCAGTCAAATCTTCCCCTAATTACAGACAACACTTCTATTTTAGCTGATAAATAACAACAACAACTAGCGTTCCACTCAGAATACAGCCGCCTACTTTATGTCCAGGACAGGCGTTTGTCACATTATTGTGTGGAACGCCGTCTTGTCAAAAATGTTCTCTGCAAGAAAGGAGTCCAAAATGACTTAAAGGCCAAAATGACTCCAAATTGGCTCACAGATTGCCAAACACTTCAGTATTTCTTCATTTTAAGTAATCAGAAAATATTTTTATATTCAAAATGTTAGAGTAAAAAAAAAAATAAAGATGCATTATTTGTTATCAAGTTTTAATTTTAATTAAAATTTTTAACAAAGTTTAATTATATATCCAGAAGGATTCAAAATGGATAAAGAAGTGATTCCTAACCTTATTTTTCTTCATAGTACTAAGCCGTTGAATATCTCTACATAAAAACACTCTGCAAGTCAATAAAATACAATGTTCTTACTATTTCAAGCAGTTATATCTACAGTTCCAGCACTCTTATACTACATAAAGCTAAAAAAGAAAGAAATTCTACAGACACAAGTTTTTGTATCAGAAATGGATTGATTTCAGGATTGTGTCGCATTTATACATCAAACTATGATGAACCTGAAAAAGTTGAGTAAAAAGAGATATGGTATCGGAATCTATATCGGTATCGGCAGCTGTGTATCGGACTCGGATCGTAACTGAAAAAATGTCTAGTAGTTAAGTGTGAGTGTAAACATTAGACAGCACCAGCAAATCACAGGTCAAAGAAAGGTGTCTGGTAAGGTAAATGGTGACAGGAGGGCATCTTCATGTTCACACACGTTCTCATCAATCTCAGTTTACTAACCTGGATGTACAGAAAGCCCCTAGAAGCACAGTGAGAGGGTCTGCGCAGCTGGGGCGTGTGGCTGCACATCTGTGGGCGTCTGTCTTCATGTGCAGCTCAGTAAAGCACATCCAGATCTGCTTGAGCGAGTTGCTGCCACATGTCATGTGCTTACTGTCCCTTTTCTTCATCCAAAGGTCATTACTGATTTGAGAAGCCAGTGTTTAACACTCTCACTGCTGTTGACTTGCAGGCTTCACCCCACTCCACCTGGCAGTTCAGAAGGGAGACGTCAAGCTGGCCAAAATGCTGCTGGACGGCGGAGCCGACATCAACGCTGTGGTCAGTCAAGCTTCACATTTCACTTTCCCTCTCCAGTTTTACATACACTGCTGTTCACCCACACATGGTTCAAGACAAACACAGGTCTAGCAAATCAGGTCAGGGTTAGCTAATCTGCACCAGCTTCCCGTCATCTTTACATTCGATTTTAAGCTCCTTCTCCTACTACATATGGCCTTCTCCTTGAGCTGAACTACACTGCTATCTCTCTAAGAGGAGATGTGGTGCCACGAGATCTGGTGATGTTAAAATGTGGTGATATTTCTTATCGAGGTGAAATAGTACAGCGTTATTTTTGTGCCAGAATTCTGAGTGTTCAGTGGAACTCTCACCAGCAAAATCTGGCCCCTGTACACACTCAACTCTGACTAGAACAGATTTTGTTGTTTGCTGTTACCTTGGCTGTTAACAGGACTGTCCTCATACACACTCCATCAGCATTCTGACCTTATTTTTATTTTTTGTCTTTAAATTTTGTGGTTTTTCTTTTTTTATTCTTATTCTTTTGTTATAAAATGGTTTTTACACTTATTTTTAGAGCCAAAATGTATTTGAATTGTTTTAATTATTTTTGCATTGTGTTGTTATAAAACATTTTGAGCTGTGTTTAATGTATAAAAGGTTCTATTTGTTGTAGTAGTAGTAGTAGTACAGTGTGAAATATGCACAGATTTAGCTATGTGACTGTGCAGTAAAGTTTACAAATACTTTAGATCTGGACAGGGTGTAAATGTAAGAGAATAGAGCCTCTGTGTTGTGTAGAGTGTTTGATATAAACAGATGTGAACGGCACGACGGCAGGTGAGGTAGAGTGAGGTAAGAGGTGAGTTTGTGCTGTAATGGGCCGGTGCGATGGCGTGTGTAAGAAACGTCATGCTTGTGTCTCTCTTTTTGCCTTTTAAACAGTCAGTTGTGTCTGTTGTTCCTGGTCGTGTTGATGTTGAATCTGGAGATTGTTTATTAAATTAATTCTCACTTGAACAATCTCAGTAACACTTACCACATCCACTTCCTTGTGAAATGAATCTGCCTGATAACGCTTCATTTCACCCCACAGGACAATAAGAGTGGGCGGTCTGCGCTGGTGCACGCCGTGGAGAACAGCTGCATAGAGATGGTCAACTTCCTCATCGAGGTGTGCTTATATGCGCGTGTTTTCTTCTCTCTACGTCTTACATTTCCTTACAACCTCATGACTTCTTCACAAGCTCACAGTCTCAAGCCTTCTACAGTAATTCAGCTGAAGCTGCTGCACCCTGACCTCATTAACTCACGCTGTTGGGAAATACACTTTACACATACAGCTCTGACTCTCCAGTGCTCTTCCACCATTAAATTATTATGTAACTAGGGCAGTCAGGGGCAGCTGGTAGTGTAACACTTAGGGAGCTGGCTCTGTGATCACCAGTTCAAGTCCTGGACCGGTAAAGGTACCACTGAGGTACTCATGAGCGAGACCGTCCCAAAGCCCTGCTCCTCGGGTGCTGCACATGTCAGCTGTCCACTGCTCCTTCACAAGATGTGTCAAATGCAGAGCTCACATGTGGTTGTGGTGCACTGTGGTCTGTGCCGTGTTCACAATGACTAATAATCACTCACTTTAATCAGTTATTTATTTGCAAATTGGAGAGATACCATATATCTGTTTTAATCTCACTGGGCCTCATTCAACAATATTTTCTTGAGATTTTATTACATTTCTTCTAAGAAATTGAAGACATTTAAATTAGATAATACTATACGATACGATTTGAAGTAAACCCAATAATCTAATGTTTTCTACAAACAGGCATGAAGGAATATGTGTGTAAGTGTTCTTCAGCAGGTATAGATTCTGTTCTTAGGACTGATAAACAAGAAAGCATTGGTGAATATCACAATCTTGGTGAGAACTGTGTAAGAGGGTTTTGAGTCGAGCTTGATGACGTCAAGCCTCAAATCAATATCAATTTGAACATTTTACCTTAATGACACTTATTGAACAATTATTGTGGTTTTGGGATGTTCAAATAGTTCATTGACATTGAGTTCACATTGGGTTCTATTGTAAATATGCTCTGCTATTAAAGTGAATGTGCATATCTTGAGATGGAATTCTTTTTTAAAAATGCTATTTTTATAATAATCAAAATACTTGTCATGGGTCAGACTGTGTCGATTAGAGATTTTGAATGACGATTTTGGTTAATTTTTGATGAATTTCCCAGCTTCAGTTTTAAGAACAAATTTCTTTTTAAGAATGGTTGCTGAATGTCAGTAGAACATGTTTGATGAAGTATTGTTGATGGGGTCAGATTGTAACCAATTTACTGCACTGGTTATTTCATCATGAATCTCTCTCTCTCTCTCTCTCTCTCTCTCTCACTCTCTCTCTCTCTGTTGTAGAGCGGCTGTAATGTGAACAGTCAGTCGTACAGCGGGAACACAGCGCTCCACATAGCATGTGGCCGAGGGGAGCTGGAGGCGCTCAGACTGCTGCTGAAGAACGGAGCTGACAGCAGTCTCAAGAACTACCACAACGAAACCGCCATCATGGTGGCCAAAAACAAGAAGGTGAGAGCAGACCCAGGTGAAGGAAGAAAGCTGTGTGTTCAGAGTACAGCTGGGCAGTTAATTAAAAAAATGAACAAAAGCCACATTCAGATACCTTGTGTCATCGTACCACTGTGGTAGTGGTGGTGTAGTGGTTATGATACTCGCCTCTGGACCAAGAGGTGGTGGGTTCAAATCCTCCTCCAGCACTACCTAATCACACCCACAACCCCGACAGTGATTGAGTGGTTGAGCTATGAACAGATGAATCAGAACCTACATTGAGAAACTGTAATCTTCCCCTTCTCAGTTAGATTTGACTTTCTGTTAATGCTGTGCCAAGTGTGTTCACATCGTCTTAACAACAGTCTTAATCTTAATATCACCTTGTGCTGAAACAACTTCTAGAACTAATAACCACTTAACATTCCTCTACATTACCTATACAACTGACCTATACACTTTAAACAGCTTGAACATAGTGATCTGAAGAGAACCAGCAAAATCAACTGATAGGTTTTGTGTCAGTTCAGTAAGGCAAGGCAAGGCAAATTTATTTATATAGCACATTTCATACACAGAGGTAATTCAAAGTGCTTTACATAAAAGGAAGTAGAATAATCATAAAAACAATAATAAAAACAACACAACAATAAAACAAAATGATTTAAAAATGATTAAAAAATTGATTTAAAATCAAGTGCTGCTGGTTAGTGGTGAACCCCAGTAGCTACACATTCCTGCCTTTATTTTTATCTGGTTTATGTGTTTCCAGAGTTATTACCATATGGATGATTGTAGAGGGATTGTAAATGAAGTGATGAATAAAACATGTGCTGTGGATAATTGTTAATTTCTTTATCAGGTGTCTGATGTCCTGCGTGGGAAAAGCACTCGATGCCAGAGTCTTAAAGCCCTCAGCTCTAATGGTAAGATAAAAGTGTAATGAAGATGTTTATTATGCTTGACCTCATGCTTTCACACTTCCATCTTTTATTTCTCGTGAAGGCCTTTACAAGTTGAGTAATGGTGAATAAGCTTCATCTCTGCTGCAGGGCTACAGTCTCAAAGACACATTCAGCATCATGAAAACACTAATTTATACAAACCACATCATCAAGTATTTCCTGCAAACGTCTTTACAACATTGACAATGTCATTAAGAGGTGTGTAGCTGTAGTTAAGTATTGACATCATCACAACTACACATCTTCATCACAATGCAGAATGTGAAATACACGTATTAGAAAGAAAAAGACTGCAGTGATATTCTTATTTCTCATGCCACGTGGCAGTTAACTATGTTATGTGTACAAATGAGTTTTTATCAAGTTTAAAAACATAACATAGTGAATTCTCGTGTGGCAGGAGAAATATAGGATATATCTCTGGTTGTTTTATTTCTCATCTGTGTGGACATCATCATCACAGCTTTTATTCATTTATACAGATCCACAAATACTGCTGATTAGCAGACTGTCCCTCTATTATCTGGGCCTCGTAATCGCCCCCAAAGGAGCCTGAAACCCTGTAAGGAAATTAGTTTAGATGCTACATAAATGTTAACTAGAATAAGCATATCAAACAGGTGATTTTTGTTTCTTGTATAAATTGTTTCCTTCAGGGTTAGAGATAAGAGATCCTTGGTGAATGTTGTAGTTTTCATTTAAGACGTCACTTGTATAGAGTGCTATGTTCCCCTCACAACTAATATATTTAATTTTCTTATTATTTACCCTTTATTTAACCAAGAAATGCCCTTTTTAAGGGTGACCTGGACGGTTTTACAGAAATATAGTTATTCGTCAAGTTAAATACTGACAGATAACACAATTAAACAACAAAAGAGCTGTGAATATGTAAGCCGTTGTGATATCCCTGTATATTTTTATCTATTAGGTGTTAAGTAACACATCTGCATGTAATTGATACATTTTTCAGTTATTTTTTCAGTTTCTGGAGATGACAACTATCTAGTCAGCAAGTATCACAGGATATGAGATCAGTGCAGACTACTTTTACGTGTCACACTTTCAGTATTAAGGTCCAGTTTTGCATTGCTTCCTTCCTCTGTACCGGCATTGTGAGTGTCGGTGTCCGCGCCCACTGCAGTGTTGTGTTTCGGGGGAGAACAGAAAGCACTCTAGGAAACTACTTTTAAACAGCACAGTTTCAACACATCACTACAAGCTACTAGTGATTAAAGAAATCTAAACTCCACTGCAAGCTGCTGTTTTCATATAGTAGTTACCACACTACAAACTACAGAGAAACAGTAGTAACTACATCCAAGCTGTTTCCTGGCCACGGATTCTAGCTTCCATCTTGACCAAGGTGAACTCCATCCTCCTACTTTATCTCCCAGCTGCCAAGAGCGCACTGTGATGCAATAAGCATGCTCTCCACAGGCACAGTAGCCAATCAGATGCCACTTCTGCCAATTCATCACAAAGACCTTCTGGTAAAAAATACAGGTCTGTGTAAAGAGAGTAACGGTTACGGAGTTGGCCCCGTGATCGGAGGGTCGCCAGTCCAAGTCCCAGACCGGTAAAGGTACCACAGAGTTACTCATGAGCAAGGTACCGTCCCCAAACACTGCTTCCCAGGGGCTGCTCCTTCACGGACGGCTCAAATGCAGATCTCATATGTGGTTGTGGTGCACTGGGTGCTGTGCTGTATTCTCAATGATAAAATAATCTATTAAATAAGCAACTGAAAGAAGAAGTTAGTAGTGTTGCTACTGTTAGTTAGCTGCTCCCCAACACGGCTAACTGTGTTCTTTTCTGCTCTGGGGTGTGTTTCCCAAAAGCATAATGTTAGCAACACTATGCTAGTTGCTAATGTACACTATGTTAGTTGCTAACGTAGTTATGCTGTTGGGAAATGCAACCCCGGTTTGTTAGAACATGCAGCTTTCATTCATGTTAACACACATTTATTTTGGTAATAATGACTAGAGATGGCACTGACCCGATACATGGATTTGATATCAGTCTGATAACGACTCAAACAGCTGGATCAGGTATCATGGGCATTGGCCTGAAGTTTGGGGCCGGTCTGTAAATGTGCTCACGATCAGTAGGTTCTCCATGTGAAGTGTGACTGTGGTGAAGCTGGTTTATTGTTCAACATTCACACTAATTCCTACATATTGATATGACAATGAGCAGAACAAGCAACACAACACACTACAAGCCCAAAAGCACATCACACCATTATACTGTTTAATTTCCTTAACAACACCAGCTCTCACTCACAATCTCCGTGTTCCTGAGGGTTTTAGCGCCACGGGATTAGGGAGCGTCACTAAATGACACAACTGTGTTTAAAAGGATCATTTTTGAGATGTTATTTTAATAATAAATAATTCAGAATATACATATGGGTGAGTAATTATTACATTGTTTTAATTAGTAAAACAGGATGTAAGTAGAGTGTTTCCTTAAGCAGTCTCAGTCATGTATTTAGACATTTGTTTCCTGTTTTAAAAAGCCTCAGAGACTATATCAGATTTGTATCAGTATCAGCAGTTATCCACATTTACAATATCGGTATCGTATTGGACATAAAAAAACTGGTATCGTCCCATGTCTAATAATGACACTGCTGTTGTCGTCCTATTCAGATTCCCCGTCTCCAAGCGGCTCGAGTCGTTCTCCGCTGGCCACTCCCACGCCCCACCAACCTGACTTCATCTCTCCCGAAGACCTGCCCACTCACTCCCCACACAGCCAGTCCGAAGAAAGCGTGTCTGGAAACCAGTCTCCGAGGGAAACGCTGGAGGCTCAGGATGTTCCCATGAGAGTGAGGACGTTTCGTAGCGCAGCAGCAGAGAGTAGGGCGGACTGTAATGTGGCTGTTCACAACTTCCACCTCGCCTCCACTCCTCCCTTTGAGTCGCTCATTCCCGCTGTCCCGCACCTGCCCCACCTTGCCTACTACCCTTTTTACGCCACAGATACGCAGTACGTCTTCCTGCCCCCTACTCTTGCCTCACACATGTCTCTCGGCCCCATCTCACAGTCTAGCGTCATTCAGTCACGACCCGCCAGCCACAACAGTGACCAATCAGATTTATCCAACACCAGCAGCGAGGGTAAAGGGATAAGTTGATCGTAGCCTGTAGTAAAGCAAACTGCGTGTGTGTGCACCATGAAACCTTACAACTGCACCTTACAACAACCGTGGGCGCTGGTGGTCTAGTGGTATGATGCTCTGGACAAGAGGTTGTGGGTTCAAATCCTACCTCCAGCGCTGCCACCAATGGGTCACTTATTAAAGACTCTTATCCCCAAGTTGCTGCAGGGAGACTGTCTCTGTAATTAGGAGATAGAAGTCTCTCTGGAGGAGAGCGTCTGTTAAATATTGTAAATATAAATGTAATTGTGCTTGTGGCTAGACGGCTGGCTCAGAGCAACGTCAATATGGGATGTTCCTGCTCTGCAGTGGTCAGAATCGAAAACTGTGATACTATGATACAACCTGCTACTGCTAATGCTTCTTACCCATAACCTTATCACTGAGAGGTGACCACACAGTGGTGGTATAGAGATCGGACGCTTGCCCCGGCACCAAGAGGTCACAAGCACTACCACCACTGGGCACCTGGGCAACACCCTTCACCCATATACATTACATTTACAGCATTTAGCAGACGCTCTTATCCACAGTGAGGTACATCAGCCCACATCTGTTCACCAAACCTGTAAAGCTGGACTTGAATCATGAGGACTTGGGGTGGAGGTGGACTAGTGGTTAGAATGCTCACCTCTGGACCAGGGGTTCAAGAGTTTGAGTCCTACTTCCAGCACTATCATCACTGCACGGAGACACTGTGCACAAGAACATCTGCTAAATGTTGTAAAGTAAACCAACAGCTGCTGTTTAATTAAGTTACTGCAGATGAGTTACACACATTTACCAAGCCTATCAGAGTAAAAATCAGACGTTAATGCACAGTCAACAGGAATTATATCAAAGCTTGGGGGTACATGTCTTATTTTTAATAAAATATAAGTGTGAGGAGTAGTTAGATCCCAAGTGCTCCTTTGAGAGGTAGAATTTTGAACACAGCAAGAGACTGAGCCAGACTCACTTATTGCAAGTTGCTCTGGATGAAATTGTCTACTAAATGCCATCAGTGTCTAACTGGAATCTTGGTTTAGTTCTAGAATTCTGAAAGACTTGCAGTGCTGATAATGTATGAACAGATTTGGCAGGTCCATCTTGTGTGTCCTGATTTTCATTCTTTGTAATGTATAATATATGTGTTTGGCACACGACTGTCATCAAAACTTTCTCATATCTTTTAGAATGTGAAAGAAATCCTGTAATGGCTATAATCATACTCTTCATGATATACCAATGCACTGAACAATATTTATACTGTATGTCTTGCAGCTGTGAATATTCATCATTATATTAAAATATTTTGAAGTAGAAATCTGGTTGAAAACAGAGTAAGAGGTGATGCGTTTTCAGTAACTGGCATGTGGAAAGTCCCTCTTCAGCAGTTACTGACTGTGACGGCCTTGTTTTTAATGTATGAAGTTATAAGCACTGAAATGAATATGTACATATGAAAATGGCAAGTATTAAGACATGACAAATAAATATTTTTTTACAGACTGATTTATTTCTCCTGTTTTGAAAGAGAGAAAGAATATCCAAATTTACAACCACCACACATTGTCCTGCAGTATCAAGATGGTGTGAATTGGTGCTGCTTTCATCATAATCCACAGATGCTGGAAAAAGAAATCATGAACAGCCAACAAAGTCATAGACATAAAAGTAACAACCAACAGAACAGAAAATAAATGATGGTTTTGTTTACCTCTTACACTAATAAATCTGTCAGGTCTTTATGAATTTTCTCTCCTCAAATCACAGGCAGGAAATTCGAGC
This sequence comes from Distichodus sexfasciatus, assembly GCA_032718565.1. NCBI lineage: Eukaryota > Metazoa > Chordata > Actinopteri > Characiformes > Distichodontidae > Distichodus > Distichodus sexfasciatus. The sequence continues at coordinate 774,809 of JAVGVS010000152.1, read as the reverse complement.
CTCTCTTGGACAGATCTGATCTGAACAAAAGCCATGTTACTGCTTATAAATAACTACTGTAAATAGTCGAAGTGTTTGTTCGCAAAAAATATAAACTTTTAAAATGTAAAGAAGGAAAGATGCACTAGTCCGTGGAATTAAAGGAAATGTGACTATATATTACTGTAAACAGCAAGACATTTAATTGTATTTTTAATGCAAATTTGTTTTGTTGAAATTGTTTAACCTTCATGTGATTATTTCAAAGAAATTTGAAGACATAAATAATAACAATATGTGAACGAGATGGACATCTAAATTACAGGTGTGTTCACAGAAACGGACAAAACAGACAAAACAAAGTGTGCTTTCAACAAGGGAAAGATGATAATGACAGGATGAGAAGTTTCCCAAAACATTTCCACAATAGGCGTCATTGTACGATAAAGCGAGTGTCTCACTCCACTCACCATTGTATTAAGCTATTGGTTATGCTGAGAAGCCTTTGGGATATGCAAAGCAGGACAGTCACACAAAATACTGTACAAATAGATTAAATAACAAAAACTCCAGTTTAATCAGTGTGGGCTTTCTTTTGGAAATCCCAAGAAAGTCTGTTACCGTGAAAACATAGTTTCCTTAGTTTCCTCAAAACATCGCCTCTGCTCACAGCACTGTGATATTTGCATTTTCCAGATGTGACCTTTAAATACGATTTATCATAAACAAAATCAGAGTTTTGGTGTTGGTGTGGTGTTTGGTGTAAGTTAAACACTATATTATCCAAATGTACCTGAAATAATTTGTCTTAGCCTTTAGTACTCTAATCAGTGAAACTGAACATTTTAGGATTGCTGTGCTCGCTCTGCCTAACAGTAAATCCTAAGCTATAAATAGTCAGCAGCACACCGGCCCTGATATTGCCTGCACAAAACTGACCTTCCTGCCAAAGTTGTAGAGAGCAATTGACTGATGTGCATGACAACAGACATATGTCAGTCTGACACTGTATACCAAAGGTGTGCATCAATAATATCATTTATGATTTTCTTTGTTAGGTAGGTTTCTGATTAAATATGTTTGTGTCAACCTTGACAGTCCTTCCCAGAACATACAGATATCTTATCTACGACATCAAGAGAATCCGACCCTTTCTCACTGCCGACACTCGTCCACTTACTGCTTATCTCTAAATTGGAGGACTGCAACTCTCCACTGGCTGGACTTCCATTACAGGCAACAAATCTGCTTCAATGGATCCCTACTTATCAGCACTGATCACACCATTTCTTGTCCTCTCAGAGAATAAAGCACTATTTGTATTCAGCATCCACTGCTCAAGAGAAGAGGAAGATCTGCATCAAGACACTTCATCAGCATCTATAGTGGACTAACTACTCCTTGCACTTATTGTTTACTTATTTTACCAACAAAAAAATTGAATTGGGGTACTTTTACCAATTAGCTTTCTTGCATGAATTCTTGTTAACTGTGCATCAACTTGCAAATCTTAGATGGCAGTAATTTGGCTGAACATCAGCTGGGTCAGATGGTTTTTTGGTTCTTGTTGTTTTTTTGTCCAGCAGATGGAGCTCTAACTACCCTTTCCCCGCTGGACGAAGGCTCTAATTTATTAAACATTCCTGGAATAAAGGCTAAATTTGATTGTCGAGTTGTGTCCTTAACTATGATGCATAAAGCTTTTTTTTGTGAAAATGTAACTTCAGCAGATAGTTTACTGTCACCAGTTAGACGTTTGAAACCAAACACAGTAAGTATGGGTGTAACAATACATTGAATTTACGTCGATACGTGAGCTAATACTTTCCCTAGTGTGATGATTATGCTGTGTGTGGGATTTAAGAGCATACATATTTGAGAGCATAGCCATGTATGTATTTAACATGTGATTTAACTTAAACTGCTCCACTCTGAACGACACTGACAGCAATCCGACACTTAAAAACTCATTTATTTTTAAGAATGTTAAGACATGGACAACGGTATTTGATGAAGTTCGCGGTTCTCTGTGTAAACGTGTGTGAGGCGAGGTTTCGGTCCCGCGCTCCAAATTCAAAAGTCCACACGCCATTGGTCATTCCGGATCCGGGCCGCGTCCCAAACCGCGTTTCATACGCACTAGACGGCGTGTGGAAGTAGCGCCACTCGGAACAACTTGGCGTACTATGAAGTGCGGTAGTGTGCGAGTTTGTGACATGTCCTGCGTGCTGTATGTGTGGAGCTGCGCGGCCATGTTCACCCAGCACTGACGGAACACACAAAAGGACGGAGTTCCAGCAACTTCCAGCTAAAGCGACTTCACCTGCACACAGCCGCACACCTGACGCTCACAACACGCACCTCGCCCGGAGCACGGAGCCACGCAGCTGGGGGTCAGCGGAAGTACGTGGAAACCTCAACTTATTCACGCTACACCTCACTTCTCTTACTTAGCTTGTTAGCTGTGTGAAGCTGATGGGCTAAACTTAGACGCCTCTTATCGTTCGTGTGTATATACATTAAACTAAACCACTGAAATGTATTCACCCTAGAACGTCTTGTAGGAATTGTGTTGTGTTTATGTGTATGTTATTTAAAATTAAATTCTATTTATTTCGGTAGTTCGTTAGTTAGCTGAGTTTAGCGTTAGCATGCATGCTAGTGTGTGAGCGTGGTGTAGCTTGATGGGGGAGCGCTAACGCGTTAGCCGGCTAAGCTAACTCTCAGTGAGCGCCGTACACTGTGAAATCGAGTTGAGTAAGAAGGTCATGTTAATATAGTCACTTCAGATTAAAACAAGCATTTCTGTGATTTGTAATAACGTACGTTTTCCGAGTTACAGCTTCATTTGTCTCACGTAGTTATACAAGTACAACGTAGTGCGATGCGCGTTGAAACAATCCTAAGACTGCAAGTCAAAATATAGAATTATGGAATTAGTCAAAATAAATAAGCTAAAAAACTAAAGAGTAAGCATAAAATGTATACATATGTTCTTAAGGTTTATGCTTTAGACATTGTACATGTGCATATTACTAGGCATTTAAAGTGCAGAATGAACAAATACACACTCTTCTTTAAGGCAGGCAGGTGATTTGAACATGGGTATATAACATTAAAGCTGACCGTAACTGAGGCTGTAAATCAGATTTTTCTGGAGCAGAATGATTTATGTTGATTCATCTGCTCTGAGCTTCCTCACGTCAGTGTTTTTAAGAGGAAAAAACAGGTCTTTAGAAGTCTAGTGTAGTCTATTCTAGTGTCCAACATATAGTTCTCTTCAAAAGTCTTGCAAACCCTTTGTGTCTTTATATTTAGCCAGTAAAACGGGAATCGGTTGGTAGTATAACAAGTTAGGGAGTTGGTCCTGTGATCAGAGGGTCGCTGGTTCAAGTCCAAGACCAGCAGAGATAGTCCTTCTGCGAGATATATGGTACTGTTAAATGTCTTGAGCCAAGCCTCATTTCCTTATATTATGCTAGGAGAATGAGACAGTAAGTACAGTGATTTATTGGAACGTGCAAATATACAAGGTCTTTCTAATGTGCGGTGTGCTTGTCTTTGTTGCAGGTGGCACGCTTCACACTGCAGCATTTGAACTCCTTTACTGAGGCGTTTGGAGAGTGCACAAGCCAAAGAAGAAGAAAAGGGCTGAAATGCACCAACTAGAATTGGACTAATCCTGCCTGGAGCTCAGTTTTCACTTGGTTTTGTTTGTACAGTTTGAAATTCCTCAGAGAGACCAGAAAATAACAAGCATTTTCACAAAGTCTTGAGGACCATTATATCAAAGTTGCTTACAGAAGCTGAACCTGAATGAGACCGAATATTGGAATTTGGTAAAGAAGAACTTCAGGGACATGTGGTGTAGTTATGCAGACATGACTCTGTGAATTCCACCAACAAAAGTATTTTTTGCGTATTTTTTGTATATCGATGGTGGCAGCAGTTTATATTTATTTGTGTAAATAGTTTTCTCCGCTTTTTTGGGAGAGTTTTCTTATAAAGTATTTTTATACGTCAGCCCCTCTTCTTTTCAAGAGGTCTGCATGTATAAGAGAGAGTAGTGCAGAGCAGAACTGTTTACACACTGAGTTTTGCGTGAAGCAGGTAAAAAACAGAAAGCTGAAAGCAGCGTCCTTATAGAGTTTTGCTGAAAGCAGAGAACTGTGTAGGGGTTTTTAAAGCGATGGCTACTGCGAGAACTGAGGTTCCTGCTTCAGTCATGGGACTGACCAAACAGAACGGACAGTCTAAGGCAGTGGGCCTTCAGTCAGCATCACTTACTGGCTCAACACAACCAGCAAAAGCACTCGCTGCCACCAGTAAAGTCGGCAGCAGCAGCATACCACAGAGCAGTGGTGGAATCAGGTACACTTCAGTGCATTTACACATACGGCATTTATCAGGCTATCTTATCCAGAGCAACTTTCATTTCCTAATTATAGGGATAGGTTCACTGCAGCAAATTGGGATAAATTTGGGCTCAAACTGATTAAGTTAAAGTAGGGATGCACCGATCCAACTTACTCATTTTCGATATCGACAGATGTGCTCTGTGTCTGGGCCGATCCTGAGTATTGGTCCAGTATCAGTGTGGGATTAATAATCAGTATATTTGTGTGAGGAGTAGACTCTGTATAATGGATTAGTTTAAACACAGTTGTGTGATTTAGTGACGCTCCCAACACTGCAGCACTAAAAGCATCAGGAACAGTGAGGATCCCCCCCCCCCGGTGTAGTTCAGCGCATTAAACAGTAGAATGGTGGGATTTGATCAACGTTTGTGCTTGTAGTGTGTTGTCTTGCTTTTTCTGCTCACTATCCTATCAATATGATGGAATTTGCAGCTTCATTTAGCTCCTATGCACAACCAAGCTCCTTGTTTAAAATGCTGCATTTAGTGTTGAAAAAGGAAACCAGCTTTACCTCAGCTCAACCAGTTTAGTTGAATAGATCGCTCTCATAGATTAGTCCAGTGTTACCCCTCCCACACCCAGCTGCTTCAGGTATTATCCAACCCATATAACATGCACAGATTGGATTGATGCATCCCTTTCAAATAAGCATGACAATAAACACCCTCAATTATGAACATTACCTGGACATGTGCTTGGGCTGGGCAGTTAATTGAAAATTAATCATTATTTTCATATTCTTTCATTCTTTTTATTCAGCACACTCTAATCCAGTGTGTATTGTCACGTCACTCTGCCCTGTCCAGTCTGACACTACCTCTCTGTGCCTTTCATTCAGGTGTTGTAAAATAACAAAGATAAGCACTTTTTCTTTAGGAGAAAATATCAGTGAATTATAGCAGTGCAGGAAAACAAAGTAATTGTTGATTATTTTGAACTGAGGTCAGTTAATTGTGATAATAATTTGAGGTCATATTGCCCAGCCCTATTGTGTATATTAATGAGGCTGTATTTGTTTTGAACATTCCTGTGTATGTGCATTTATAATAACATGACTTCTGTCCAGATTTGGAGATGATTGGAAGAAATGCCTGCAACTCCCACCCAAAGATATGAGAGTAAAAACATCGGTACGATTAACATTTTCTTCATTATTTGTGTAAATGTGAACGCGTTGGACTGAAGGCAGAGCTGCTTTTGTAGGGAAGTGTACGCAGGGCTTGAGAACTGACTGATGCGTTAACCCAGTTAGAACATAGTTAAAGCAGAACTCAACCAGGTATAACTTAGTTGTAATGCAGACTTTAAGACATGTAGCCCAGTGTCCAAAAAAGCTTACATACTGAGTTATATAAAGAAGATTATTCCTGCTTTACTCTGCATTCTATCAGAAATGAAATGTTAATGCTGACGAGTCTGAGTATGTGTCGTTGATGAATTGGAACCCAGGTAAAGACCCGTTGGCTTTTTAGGTGCATCACTTACATTTGCTTTAAGTGCCTTGATTTTGGTGTGGAACATGAGTGCTACAACAAGATGTGTGTCAGCATATCAGCAAACAACTGGTACAATCTGGGAATTTATACATTTAACATTTATGCAGTTATGTCATTCTTGAGGAAGAATTTCAGATCAGCATTACACACTTGACAGCATTTGATAGTTGATGTTGCACGTTTGCTTTTCAGGACGTGACTGCAACCAAGGGGAATGAGTTTGAAGACTACTGCCTTAAGCGAGAGTTGTTGATGGGGATTTTTGAGATGGGCTGGGAGAAACCGTCTCCTATCCAGGTACTGTAAATATACATCTGTACGTATAGTTTTGGCGTGAAAGTTTAGAAAATGTAATGGGCATAAGATACAGTATATAGCAGGGATGGACAATTCCAGTTCTGGAGGTTCTACATACTACCTGGTGAGCCTCTTCTGATGACCAGGTCTGAAGGTTTTAAAGTCAAGTATGATGAAACACCTGCTGAACTCTGACCCTCTAGTAGGGCCCTATGAAGTCTATTTAGTTTTTTCCTAAATTCTGTTTTATTTTTTTTTCTGAATTCAGTTTTTTCCATTTTTATTCTTCTGAATTCTGTGTTTTTCGTTATCACATTTATTCACCTAAGAAGTGTCTAATTATGGAGTGGATGGGAAAAAAACAATGCAATAGAAAAAAAAATTCACATTAAATGACTGTTATTCAACTTCAACAAAGTGCTGGGGTTCAGCAGAACATTTTCTGCTTTGGTAAAACATTTACCTGTAAACAACAAACAACATTCATTTTTTCCTGCAAAACGAGACGTTTCTGATGTGACTGACTGTAAGTGGTCGCCACGTGTTCTTGCGGGTACAGTCTATCGTGTGCTGTCAAAACTTACAAAAGAGTTGTTCTCCCGATTCATAAAAATCATGTGGGTATTGTTCTGCTCTAAACTTAGCACTGACACTCCAATTCCCTCATCTTTTTGAGGACTTCGGTGTTTCAGCCTCCTCACCATAGCTGACCGTTTTCTCCCTTTGTGACATTTCCCCTCTGTGTCTGTGCGTTTGTGTGTGTGGAAAGCTGAGTCCCGTCAACAGGTAACACGTACAGGGGGCTGCAGCCGCCAAAATTGATTAGAAACTTTGCCTACACACCGATATCGGCGGATTATACAACATTACGCGTTTTATAAGGGATTCCATTTTATATGTTAAATTCTGCGATTCCGTCCGCGTTTTCCGCATCGTGCAAATCATGTCTTTATTTCAAATGTCTTCTTTGTTTTAGATGGATTTGATGTGACGACATCCAATGTTTTGCTTTTTGAGGACGACATCAGATGAGTATTAGATTTGTTTGATGAACTTTGTTTGTTTGTCTCTTTTTGAAGGAGGAGAGCATTCCCATTGCCCTGTCAGGGAGAGATATTCTAGCTCGGGCCAAGAATGGCACAGGGAAGAGTGGAGCCTACCTCATTCCTCTGCTAGAGAGGATCGACTTAAAGAAGGATCACATTCAAGGTAAAACCTCTTCAGCAGTCGTTTTCTCTTCAGGCGTTACTTTGTGAATTAAGTCTTTAATTGGCACGGACATGTCTGTAGTGGAGTTGTGTGTTTTCTTGGTCCCATTCCTCTACTGAACAACTTAAAATATTTATCTGGTTTATTTCTTCCAATTTCCAAACTCTAGTCAATTTCAGGATGTCTGGGAGAGATTTTCTATGTTGCTCTTTGCTAGATTAAAGTCTCTTGAGTAATTGTGTTATGTGATGTGTGAGTATATAAACTTGTTTGTTGAATGGTGTGTTTGAAGGTGTATTGAATATCGTCATATTGAGTTGTGAGCAGTGTTGTAACATCTGTTCTCTCTGGCCGCGTAGCCATAGTCGTGGTGCCGACGCGTGAGCTGGCGCTGCAGGTGAGTCAGATCAGCATCAAAATGAGCCAGCACCTTGGGGGAGTGAAGGTGATGGCCACTACGGGAGGCACCAGCCTCAAGGACGACATCATGCGCCTGGACGAGACTGGTGAGGGACAGAGCCTCAATCTGGCACACATTACACAGAGCCACTTCTCACTTAGTCACATATCTTACTGTAAAACATCACCTCAAATCAACATCACATTTAACTCAACACTTTACCTCGACTACCATTAATGAACTAGGCTTTTACTTTTAGCTTTCTTTGTGTTTTGCCCTCGTAGTTCACTGATGAGGTTTGTACTTTAAATATGCCTTTGGGTTTTTTATTCCTGATGAAAGAGTTAGGGATGCGCGATGATATCGGAATCATATCAGAGTTGGACGATTTCTCTCTCTCTCTCTCTCTCTCTTGTTTTTTTTTAAGTCATTGCCATCAGACCAATGCTCAGATTTGGCTGATGTTTTAGCGTTTGTTGACGCATTTATTGTACGTAGTGCTTGTGCCAGGCATGTCCAAAGTGCGAGGCGGGATTTTATACGGCCCACGTATTAAAATGTATGGTGTTACTTTGTGCCAAAATTTTGAGCACGCAGTGGAACATTCACCAGCAAAATCTCTGGTCTTTACACACGCAACACTGCCTGCACACGCAAAGTGTTTTCAACTAAATTGTGTTTGCGTCACTTAGTGAATGTGAACTCACACATGGGCTGTGTCCCGAGCCGTGTACTACTGCACTCAATAGTATGATAGGTAAGGTGCTCTTATCATACTCTTCTATGTTGTAGTATGCATCTCAGGAAATAGCCGGGGTTGTAGCTTAAAGGCTCTCTACACACTAGGTAGTGGAGAGTCACATGCACCCTGTTTGACTTGGGGCTACATGGGGCGGGAAATGACTTTTTCTTGAAATGTTGTGCACTACGCTGGAAATGCTCCGCCCTCGCTCCACTCTGCTTTCACGCTCGCTTGACTTGGCGCTGTGTTAGAAATATCAGAACTATGATGTTATTTTTATGTCTAAATTCTAAGCAAAATAAGTTGTCTTTACTCCCTCACCTGCGCTCGCACTGTCTTCCTGATTTATTGGCATCAGTAATGGCAGAAAATATTGACCAGTAATTCCCTTATCGTGCATCCCTAAAAAGAGAGCATATCTTTGTGAATTTTATAGTAACTGAAGGAAACACTCAGATGTAGTGCCAGACTGGACAGGGCATTGGGTAGTATGTTCTTAAGGAGAGAGAACATGATCACAGTCTTTGGAAAGTATTAATTGAAGTGTTTGGTGTTACAGGAATTTTAAAAGCTTTTGTCGGTGAGCTGTTAACCAATCAAAAACAGCCAAAAACCAACAGGGCTGAAGAAGGCTTGACTCAACGTACATTTACATTCACTGTGTTTAGCACATGCTCTTATCCAGAGCAACTTCCATTTTCCTAATTTCAGGGACAGTCTCCCTGCAGCAGCTTGGGGTTAAGGGTCATGCTCAGGGACCCAGTGGTGGTAGTGCTGGAGGTGGGATTCAAACCCATGACCTCTTGGTCCAGAGACGAATAAGAATGACCTCTTGGTCCATCTGAATAAGAATTCCCCTTCAGACTGGTTTTGTTAAGAGCCCTTTAACGGCTTGTGACTGTGTGCTTTGAGCCACACTCTTTTTAGTGGTTAGTTTATTTGCTAAATGTTTAAGACTGAGCCTGCATTAGTGCTGAGAAACAGCTCTAACATCTGCTCTACTGCCAACACTACACACCATGTCCCATGTGTTTCTCTACTGACGTGATCAAGATGCGAGCTCAGGTCAGCTGACTACTGGTAAATAACAAGTGTAAAGGCTTGTGTGTGTTATTTATAGATTTAAGCAGTATTATAATCAGCACAACAGGCGCATGTGTGTTCTAGTCGCTGGTTGTTGTGTCTGTAAGACGAATGTACTGCATCTGCTGGGCTTCTAATTGAGTTTTATTCCCATCTGTTTTTGCTTTTTAGTGCATGTGGTGATTGCCACACCAGGGAGAATCCTGGACCTGATAAAGAAAGGTCTGGCCAAAGTTGATAAAGTGCAGATATTGGTGATGGATGAAGTAAGTAAATGCCTCTTCATCTTAAGGGTTGTTCTCATTGTTAATTTTCTAGACCAATGGAAGATCAGCTCTTTTATGTTTATCAGTCATCATTGATGTGCGTTGAAGTGTAAAAGGCAGGTAATCAGATGAAACTGTTGTATTGGAGTTTTTTAGCTAGCTGAGACTCCATATTTCCATATCTCCATATTCTCTTCATCTGTATATGTTCAACAGCACAGTAATGTTTACTCCATGTTGTACATGTTATTACATGAGTTTTCTGTCTTGCGCTGTGCTTCAGGCGGACAAGCTGCTGTCTCAGGATTTTGTGGTGATTGTTGAGGACATCATTAGCTTCTTAGACAAGAACCGTCAGATTCTGCTCTACTCGGCTACCTTCCCCATCAGCGTGCAGAAATTCATGGTGAGAAAAGAACATGAACCGTGATCCGCACAGCACAGGGAAGGTGGTAACTTGGGGCAGTTGGTGGTGTAATGGTAGGGTGTTGGCCCGTGAGAAGGTCACAGGTTCTAATCCAGGGCTGGTAAAGGTATCACTGAGGTACTCATGAGCAAGGTACCGTCCCCAAGCACTGCTCCCCGGTTACTGCCCTTGTTAGCTCCCCACTGCTCCTTCACAGATGGGTCAAATGCAGAGGTCACATTTCATTGTGTGCTGTGGTGTGTTCACATTGACAAATAATCACTTACCTTCCAAATATTCATACCGGGAATCATTTCAGAGTTGCGCTCTTCTAAACCCTTTTCAGGATGTGCATGTTAGTGTTCTTTTTGCTGTTGGCTGATTTTGAATTGTGTGTTTTTACTCATGCCTGCAGAGTAAACATCTGAGAAAGCCGTATGAGATCAACCTGATGGAGGAGCTGACTCTGAAGGGCATCACTCAGTACTACGCCTACGTTACAGAGAGGCAGAAAGTGCATTGTCTCAACACGCTCTTCTCCAGGGTAGGGCTCGTTGTGTTGCTTTTTAAATACGTTCCTCGTATGTTGGTCTCTGCTTCAGGTGTTCTGTAGAGTGAGGTTGCCAGACTTTCTCAGCAGGGGCCCATTTTGGTACAGAAGAATATTTTTGTGGAAAATGTGTGGCACTGGAGTAAGAAATGCACAGTGAGGAAAAGCTGCCTAATGTCCCTTTTTGTATAAAGCAGTGTTCTTTCATGACGTCTCCGTTCCTCCTGTTTCAGCTGCAGATCAATCAGTCCATCATCTTCTGCAACTCCACACAGAGGGTGGAACTTTTGGCTAAGAAGATCACGCAGTTGGGATACTCCTGCTTTTACATTCATGCAAAAATGATGCAGGTAATTTACACTTCACACTAAAAGAACTTGAACTTAGAAAAGAGCAGCTCTCATAAAGAACGGTGTGACCCTGCAGGAGTACAGGAACCGGGTGTTTCATGACTTCAGGAACGGGCTGTGTAGGAACCTGGTCTGCACCGGTACGTGTTCCGCTCTACACCTCCTCATCTGCTGCGATGCTCGCTCTTGAAGTTTGGGTGTTTAATTCTGACTCTCTTTTTACAGACCTTTTCACAAGAGGAATTGATATTCAGGCCGTCAATGTTGTCATCAACTTTGACTTTCCGAAAAATGCGGAAACCTACCTGCACCGCATCGGTAGATCAGGTACGATTCAGAATACTGTCTAAAACAGGGCTGTCAAACTTCAAACACACAGTGGACCAAAACTAAAGACCAGGTCTGAATGGAGGGCCAGACTGGGAGGATCTTTATTAAAAACTGAGCATGTGTTTCCGCTCCAGATGTGTTATTTTTTATATGAAAACATGAACTTAAGCTTTTCTTAAACATTGAATCTGGAACAAAAAGCTTATTAGGTGAATAAACACATGAGACATAAAATGTACAATACAAGAAACGTCAGTGGTTTTGAATATAAATTCTTTGCAGTTGATTGGTGGTTTAGTGCAGGAAAAGACTGATGGTTTTTAAGTGGATTATAAAGTGCTAACTGGTTGTTTCTGGACCAGAGGAAGGTAGTTCTGTTCTAGATCATGTTACTGACAGTGAATAACCTGGAATTCAGACGGTTTATCTTAGTGCAGTGTGGGCCTGAGAGCTGGGTGTTGCTTATCCTCACCTCCTACACCTTACACACGCTGCTCAGCTGGTTTACACTGTGCAGTGAAGCAAAACCTGGGGGAAGCAGACATCCACACTCTGTTCATAACTTATTGTGTTTATACAGCAAAATATGCAGATGTCTTACACTTCTGACACACGGAGATTCAAGACTCTTTCTCACATGCTTAGTTACACGTCATCAGAATCAAGTTTATTACCATGCACGTCGTCACATACCGAGAATTTGTAAAATGATTTTAAGCATATGCATTTATCTACAAGATCTACAAGTTTAGCTGTACACAACACAAAATGAGAACAGTCATGACATGAATAAGCCCGAAGTAGAGAATGTGTGCAGTGGATGTAGATAAAGAGCCAGCTATACAACCTGAACCAATAGTGCAGTGTTCCGTGTGAGAGTAAACATGATATAAAAATCGGCCTGTGTAAGCTGGCTCATAAAACTATTTAGACTTGGATTCAGTGGATGTGGAAGAGTTTTTAAATGGGGTTTTCTTTCGTCTCTCAGGCAGGTACGGGCACTTGGGTCTGGCCATTAACTTGATCACATCTGAAGATCGCTTCAGTCTAAAGGCTATTGAGGAGCAGCTGATCACCGACATCAAGCCCATTCCCGGCAGCATCGATAAGAACCTGTACGTGGCCGAGTTCCACTCCTCCAACCCTGACGAGGAGGACGAGAGAGACGCTGACCTCAACAACGCTGCCCAGCTCAGTGCACCCTAAAGCGGTCGGTAGGCCTGGACCATGAAGCCAGCAGCACTGCATAAACCTTTATGTATTCACAGTATAGAATGTATGATACAATAAAATTGATTGAAAAAATAAAAAAGTCACTATTGATTAATCTTGAATAAACTGCCCAGCCCTAGCAGAAAATATTGACATCAGCATTTGGTCCCAAAATAGTGATCAGTGATGCTGATGAGAGAGAACTATACAGAGAATAAAATGATCAAATGGAGCCAAAACCAGGTGATGGTTCAGAGCTGATTGTTTATAACCACATGTTGTTTAATATCTGTTTTCTTGTGTTTCCTGCAGGAGAGTAGCTGGATGGTGTCTGGCATTTTGCACATTCTGCTGAGCACAGAGTGACGTCAGAAGCCACTTTTCCCTTTTTATCCAGTTCCAGTTTGAATCAGTTCCACACAGCTCTCACACTGCCCTTTGCTGTTCAACATCTCAGGTTTCTGGTGCAACTGTGACTAAATGAACTGCAGCTACTGATACACACACACACACAGGGTGTGAGATGCTCAGCATTTTAACCTCCACTTGATCACACTGAAAACCAAATGGCACTTGGTCCGTGTAACGCGGCTGGTAGATAAATTGTTGTTTGCATTTCTGCTCCAGTTACACCTTATGCTCATGATGCCACTGAAGTGCCTTAAGCAAACATGTAGTGCTCCCCCTGAGTTGGAATCGTTCCCAAATTCCCCTATCATCCAGTAGTTTTATTTGTGCCAGTCTGAGCCAAACCCAACGCCAGCTATGTTCCTGGAGTTTGTGTTAAAGTTGCACCATTTCTCTTCAGTTTTGTGAGTAGGAACTGTTGCTTTTACTGATGTGAAAGGGAGAATAGCCAAAGCCTTTCTTGCTTCACATGTCAATGCCAGCATCTCCACTGCATCTTTTTCTTTTAAGAGGAATAAAGTCCAGCATATTCTCTCTCTGTGTGATGTTTCTTTTGATCTTGCAGTTGTCATAGTTAAATGTAACATAATCCATCTATAAACCATTGAGAAGATGAGCATTTATAACTCCAGCTTCAATTGCTGTCAGTGAGGTGCAGGTTAGACAGCTCATTTGCTCTAAACATCTGCCTCAAATGAAACCGCACCTTTCTTACGCTGGTTAATTTCAGTTGCTCAGCTTGCGTCCTGACAGTTTGGTGGTTTTTATTTACTTTCCACTGTCAGTAGTTCATTGTTAATACTTGGACTAGTTGTGCAGCTCAGTCTTTTGCTTAAAGTGGATCTGTGATGAGGCCCTTTTTGGTGAAGGCCTGTAAGTGTTTGAGTGGAGGCTTTTGACAGACATTCATCAGCAGGAACGCACAGTACTGGTTTGATTTTTATACAGAATGAAATAAATGGTATTGCATGAGTGGGAAAATATTTATTTATTTATTTTGCCTGCTCTGCAATACAACGACATTGAGTGAACACAGCACAGCGCACCACAACCAAATGTAACCTCAGTGACTGTGTGCTGTGCGTGTTCACAGTGACAAGTAATCACTCACTTTAAATCTTCATGTCCAATTAGAAGTGTGCAAAGTGAGTTCTTAAATGAACATTTATTTTAAACCAGTTGTGCATTGTTAATTCTGTATTTCTGTCCTGCTTCACAGTTAATGATTCTTTGTCGAATGAGTTACACAAGTTGGACACAGAGTAAATCAAAATATAGTATTTAGAAATTAGTTAACAACGGGTTAAGTTATTACATTAAACAAAAAACTAAAGAGCAAGTATTAAGTATGTTTTTATTCAAAAATGTATACTATCCATACAGAATCCAAATGAAGTTTATGGCCAAGTAGGTATTTCTTGTCACTAAATTTACAGTCTTAGGACTGTTCAGGGCACTTCACTACATGTTGTATAATTTCATATATATTAGAGTGAAGTTTATAGCCAAATACATTCTAAAATACAAGGGATTTGCTTTGGTGCCAAGACTGAAAAAGGTAATATGTAAGGTACTAAAACAAAAATACAGCCAATTCAAATGTCTTTTTCCATTTGTACAGCAACACCCACATTTTTCTGTTGTTACTTATATAGGTGTCTCATTCATAAAACACATTTTTCTGTTACTTATATAGGCGTCTTATTCATAAAACACATTTTTCTGTTGTTACTTATATAGGGTGTCTTATTCGCCAAACACATTTTCTGTTGTTACTTATATAAGTCTTATTCATAAAAACACATTTTTCTGTTGTTACTTATATAGGCGTCTTATTCATAGCTTACGTTTTCTGTTACTTATATAGGTGTCTTATTCATAAAACACATTTTCTGTTATTATATATAAGTCTTATTCATAAAACACATTTTTTTCTGTTGTTACTTGCAGGTGTCTTATTCTGAAAACACATTTTTCTGTTGTTACTTATATAGGTGTCTTATTCATAAGCAGCATTTTTCTGGTATTCTTATATGGCGTCTTATTCATAAAACACATTTTCTGTTGTTACTTACTATAGATTATGCTTATTCATAAAGCACATTTTCTGTTGTTACTTATATAGGTATCTTATTCATAAAACACATTTTTCTGTTACTTATATAGGTATCTTATTCATAAAAACACATTTTCTGTTATTTATATAGGTGTCTTATTCATAAAACACATTTTTCTGTTATTTATATAGGTGTCTTATTCATAAAACACATTTTTCTGTTACTTATATAGGTGTCTTATTCATAAAACACATTTTTCTGTTGTTACTTATATAGGTGTCTTATTCATAAAACACATTTTTCTGTTGTTACTTATATAGGTGTCTTATTCATAAAACACATTTTTCTGTTACTTATATAGGCGTCTTATTCATAAAACACATTTTCTGTTGTTGCCTGGGTGTCTTATTCATAAAACACATTTTTCTGTTACTTATATAGGCGTCTTATTCATAAAACACATTTTTCTGTTGTTACTTATATAGGTGTCTTATTCATAAAACACATTTTTCTGTTACTTATATAGGCGTCTTATTCATAAAACACATTTTTCTGTTGTTACTTATATAGGTGTCTTATTCATAAAACACATTTTTCTGTTATTACTTATATAGATTAATGTATTCATAAAAACACATTTTTTCTGTTGTTACTTATATAGTAGATCTTATTCATAAAACACATTTTTCTGTTATTATATATAGGTGTCTTATTCATAAACACATTTTCTGTTGTTACTTATATAGGCGTCTTATTCATAAAACACATTTTTCTGTTGTTACTTATATAGGCGTCTTATTCATAAAACACATTTTTCTGTTATTACTTATATAGGTGTCTTATTCATAAAACACATTTTTCTATTTGTTACTTATATAAGTCTTATTCATAAAACACATTTTTCTGTTATTACTTATATAGGTATCTCATTCATAAAACACATTTTTCTGTTGTTACTTATATAGGTGTCTTATTCATAAAACACATTTTTCTGTTGTTACTTATATAGGTGTCTTATTCATAAAACACATTTTTCTGTTACTTATATAGGTGTCTTATTCATAAAACACATTTTTCTGTTACTTATATAGGCGTCTTATTCATAAAACACATTTTTCTGTTGTTACTTACTATGGAATTAATGCTTATTCATAAACACATTTTTCTGTTACTTATATAGGTGTCTTATTCATAAAAACACATTTTCTGTTATTACTTATATAGGTGTCTTATTCATAAAACACATTTTTCTGTTATTATATATAGGTGTCATTCATAAAACACATTTTTTCTGTTGTTATATATAGGTGTCTTGATATAAACATTTTTCTGTTGTTATTTATATATAGGTGTCTTATTCTGCATTTTCTGTTATTACTTATATAGGTGTCTTATTCATAAAACACATTTTTCTGTTGTTACTTATATAGGTGTCTTATTCATAAAACACATTTTTCTGTTGTTACTTATATGGGTGTCTTTATTCATAAAACACATTTTCTGTTACTTATATAGGCGTCTTATTCATAAACACATTTTTCTGTTATTTACTTATATAGAAGTCTTATTCTCATACATTTTCTGTTGTTATTTATATAGGCGTCTTATTCATAAAACACATTTTTCTGTTGTTACTTATATAGGCGTCTTATTCATAAAACACGTTTTTCTGTTACTTATATAGGTGTCTTATTCATAAAACACATTTTTCTGTTACTTATATAGGCGTCTTATTCATAAAACACATTTTTCTGTTGTTACTTATATAGGCGTCTTATTCATAAAACACATTTTTCTGTTGTTACTTATATAGGCGTCTTATTCATAAAACACATTTTTCTATTTATTTACTTATATGGGCGTCTTATTCATAAAACACATTTTTCTGTTACTTATATAGGTGTCTTATTCATAAAACACATTTTTCTGTTATTTATATAGGTGTCTTATTATAACACATTTCTCCGGCTCGTCCTGCTCTTAATGTCTAGGGTTTGGGTTAGTGCTAGGGTTAGGGTTAGGGTTTTGTGGAATTGAGGTTAGGGTTGAGGTTAGGGTTAGGGTTAGGGTTAGGTGTTAGGGTTAGAGTCAACCTGTATGTTCCAACTGCGTTATGAAGGTGAGGAAGTGCGGGTTGGTGGCGCCCTCTAGCGGACAGCGCGCCTACACGCAGCCACATCCCCCTGATCGAACATGCTAACTCACCCTCACACACGGGGCTTAGACACGACCACCTGCTGACCACACCGACTGTCTTCCTGTTAACCACGTACATTTTAAAGGTGTCGGTGTTTGTAAAATAAGCCTGGCACGGTGGGTTTTCAGGACTGGATTTCCAGCTGAGTCTCGACCATTAAACCCTGCGGGAAACTCGGCTTCCTGTTTACGTCGCTTTATCCTCACACACGGAGTCCGCACACACACAGCCACACACACACACACCTACACTCCACAAGCTGCACATATCACTCTCTAGTTCTGTTCTACCGTGTGTTACACATCTGGACATGCAGGGTCTGAGGTATGACCATCCGCGCAGGTTGAGGCTTTGGCAGTGTTTTGTGCTGAAATGCCGTGACGCAGGAAGAACACTGCACTTTTATCTCATTTCATAAAATCCTTTAAAGGCTCGTAAAATAGACATCACTTAGTTAGAATCTTAAGTTTGTTGGGTTGGTAACTGTGTCTGTGTTTCTCGACAGGAACTATTTTCGTCCGTGGAGTTGTGCCGTGAGACTGGACGGTAAAACCGTGTTGATTACTGGAGCCTTACTGGCATCGGCAAAGCCACCATCGATCTGGCGAAGAATTGATCTGCCACTCATCACCTGATCCGAATGCCCATACACCTGAGGGAGGTGTAGTATAGAGATTAAAATACAGCAGAGTTGTGGTTCATTTGTGGAGTTCACCAGAATATGTTTCTACAAGTGTCAGACACTGGTGACCAACGTGCAGCAATGATCTGGCAACAACGACAAATGAGCACTAGTGACAAATGTGTTTACCAGTGATCTGCCAAAATAGTTTGTATGGAAGCCCGTTTCCACCAGCGTGGTAAAAACAGTTATAATTTAAGTCGAAATAACGACATAGTATCTCAAAATAATGATTAATATCTTGAAATTTCAACATAATTATCTAAGTCGGAATTTCGAGATATTAAGTCATTCGACCTACATAAGTATTTATTTTTACCACTCTGACAAAACAGGCTCCGCCAGATTAGTCCGTAATGTCCGACTTGTGGTCAACCCTCGATGACAGATGTGCAAGTTTGCTAGAAGTCCACAGGTGGTTTTCTCCTTGCTGCAGAGTAACATTTCAAGGTTGACTACAGCTGTTGTGCAGAAGTGTCAGATGTTAGTTGGGGAAGCTGTGTGCATTTGATGGTGGTTGGTTGGTGATATTTGTGCTAAATGTTGTTTATATGTTGTCTGTCCCTTAGCAAGTAGTATACTTGAAGTTCATTTTATTAAGTATACTTGAGTATAAGTATAGCAAGTATACTACGGACCACGTACCTTGTAGTGTACTAGAGAGTATACTAATTTAATACTTCTTCGGACTAAATTGGAACATTTTTAAGTTTATTAAAGTATACTTTAAGTATACTTATTAAGGTCATTTTAAGATTACAAAGTATACTTTTAGACTTTAGTAGACTTTTCTTTATGCTTATCATTATAAGTCCAGTATACTTCACTATACTACTCTTAAGCATATAAAATATAGTATATAAAAAGTAAACTTCAAGTATACTGCCTCAGTTTTAGTATATAATAAGTATACTCGTAGACTACTTTTTTGCTAGGGGTATGTTGAGGTGGTGATTTGTATGGTGGTGATTACTGTGACCAGATTTAAGTTTGTGAATAAGTTCGTCCACTTATGTACTTCACTCTTCCCCTACTCACTTCCACTCGATTTATGCAGTAAGGCCATAAGAAGTGAGTGGAAGTGAGTAGGGGAGGATGAAGTAACTAGATTGGGAAAGCCGCCGGGAATCGCAACGCAAATCCAATGTAAGAATATTTGAGGCTGAGGTAGAATGAAATCCCGAACAATTTTAGAATCCCAGCCGAACTAATTTTTTAGATCTTAAAAAAGGACATGTCCAGCAAAAAGAGGACATCTGGTCACCCTAGGTTAGGATACTCACCTTTAGACCAAGAGGTCATGGGTTTGAATCCTACCTCCAGCACTACCACCACTGGGCACCACCTGAGCAGGACCCTTAGAGCAAGATAAGAGAGTCTGATGAAAGTAATGAATGTGATGTAAATGTGAGCAGGTGCGAGGGTGATCATGGCCTGCAGGGATGTAGAGAGAGCGAATGCAGCTTTAAAAGACATCATTGAACTTTCTGGAAATCAGAATGTGGTCAGCAAGAAACTGGACCTCGCCGACTCCAAGTCGATTAGGGAGTTTGCTGAAACCATCAACACTGGTAAGGAAACTTCTCTTTTACATCGGTGTTGTTGATGATCGATGGCTGTAAACATTCTACATTTAAATTCCATCCCTGCAGCAGCTTGGGGTTGGGGTCTTTGTTAGGAGGAAGGTGTGGTGGTTGCCTAGAGGAAAAGTAATCACCTGCAGACCATCCTCCTCCCTTTTCACTGTGCTATTACTAACTACTGCATAGAGACTGTCCTTGTATACAAGAGTTTGGCAGCTAGTGGAATATTGTATTTTCTACTAGATAATGTAGTCAGAAAAATATTATATATTAGATGCACCTTAAAACAACAGCTTAATGCCCTGTTAAATGTTAACATGACACATTTCATAAAAAATGAAAGAAAACGAGAAGCAGGCTAGAGTAAATGTAACTCCAACTTGACAGACATTTGATAAATCATGAGTAATTTTATAATACATCCTGCTTGTTGATGAGTAACACTTCAACTGGAATTGATGCTATCTATATTACAAATATTGAGTACAAATCCTCCATTAATGACAGCATGTACGTCACTTTCGAGTTTGACTTCTCTGCTCTGTCAAAACAGAGCACTCACTCCCCGCTCATCCAGAAAACCTCTAGTGCATTGTTATGTGCTTGAAGTTGTGTTTTTTTTTTCTCCGGTGAAAATGAACATTGATGGCAACAGCGAATCAGGTGTTAGATTGGGAGGGTGCTTAGCGTTTATCCACGTACCGGAGCTAGCTAGTCTGTTGTTCTCGTATTTTAGAGCAAACTAGTTGCAGAGTATGTTTTTATTCTTTCTAAAGAGCTTTGCTTTAGCACCATCTTTTCCCACCTCCACTTCTCTAAACTTGGATGCGCTTTTTACTATTGTCTTGAGGGATTTTTACTATTGACTTGAGGGTGTTTTTTTTTCATGCCTGTTAGCCAGTTGCATGTTTTGTTCTGGAAGAGGAGGAAAGCATGCACAAGCACGTGCACACTTAGAGAGAGCTGAATATCTAGGCAATTTCAGAGACATTCATTAGAAATAGAAGCAAACGACTTGCTTCCGAAGAAAAACAGCACTGCTTCTGGTATTCTGTGCATCAAAACAGAAGTAAATACATAAATGAGCGTTAATGACTGCACGCTGTGCATGGTTTCTCACCACTCGATGTGGGCACTCGCGATATTATTCACAAAACTCAGTCAGATCTTCCCCTTTATTACAGACGAAACTCATATTGTAGCTCAGTACAGCCCATCACATTGTGACGCGCGTCTGAGTCGTGGCGCAAGGGATTGTGGGAAATGTAGAGAGAATATATCGTATACTATATATATATATATATATATATATATATACAGTGGTATGCAAAAGTTTGGGCACCCCTGATAGTTTTCATGATTTTTCTTTATAAACCATTGGTTGTTTGGATCAGCAATTTCATTTAAATATATCATATAGCAGACAGTGATATTTGAGAAGTGAAATGAAGTTTATAGGATTTACAGAAAGTGTGCAATAGTTACTTAAACAAAATTAGGCAGGTGCATAAATTTGGGCACCGTTGTCATTTTATTGATTTGAATACCTTTAGCACTAATTATTGGAACACAGAATTTGTTTGGTAAGCTCATTGACCCTTGACCTACATACACAGGTGAATCCAATCATGAGAAAGGGTATTTAAGGTGCCCGATTGCAAGTTTTTCTCCTCTTTGCATCTTCTCTGAAGAGTGGCAACATGGGAGCCTCAAAACAACTCTCGAATGACCTGAAAACAAAGATTGTTCAACATCATGGTTTAGGGGAAGGATACAAAAAACTATCTCAGAGATTTCAGCTGTCAGTTTCCACTGTGAGGAACATAGTGAGGAAATGGAAGACCACAGGCACAGTTCTAGTTAAGGCCCGAAGTGGCAGGCCAAGAAAAATCTCAGATAAGCAGAGGCAAAGGATGGTGAGAACAGTCATAGTCAACCCACAGACCAGCTCCAAAGACCTACAACATCATCTTGCTGCAGATGGTGTCACTGTGCATCGTTCAACTATTCAGCGCACTTTGCACAAGGAGATGCTATATGGGAGAGTAATGCAGAAGAAGCCTTTTCTGCGCGCATGCCACAGAGTCGCTTGAGGTATGCTAAAGCACATTTGGACAAGCCAGCTTCATTTTGGAATAAGGTGCTGTGGACTGATGAAACTGAAATCGAGTTATTTGGACATGACAAGAGGCGGTATGCATGGCGGAAAAAGAACACAGCATTCCAAGACAAACACTTGCTACCCACAGTAAAATTTGGTGGTGGGTCCATCATGCTGTGGGGCTGTGTGGCCAGTGCAGGCACTGGGAATCTTGTTAAAGTTGAGGGTCGCATGGTTTCCAGTCAGTATCAGCAAATTCTTGAGAACAATGTTCAAGAATCAGTGACAAAGTTAAAGTTGCGCCGGGGCTGGATATTTCAACAAGACAACGACCCTAAACACTGCTCAAAATCTACTAAGGCATTCATGCAGAGGAACAAGTACAACGTTCTGGAATGGCCATCTCAGTCCCCAGACCTGAATATTATTGAAAATCTGTGGTGTAACTTCAAGCGGGCCGTCCATGCTCGGAAACCATCAAACCTGACTGAACTGGAGATGTTTTGTAAAGAAGAATGGTCCAAAATACCTTCAACCAGAATCCAGACTCTCATTGGAAGTTATAGGAAGCATTTAGAGGCTGTTATTTCTGCAAAAGGAGGATCTACTAAATATTGGTAATTTTTCTGTTGGGGTGCCCAAATTTATGCACCTGCCTAATTTTGTTTAAGTAACTATTTCACACTTTCTGTAAATCCTATAAACTTCATTTCACTTCTCAAATATCACTGTGTTCATCTGCTATATGATATATTTAAATGAAATTGCTGATCCAAACAACCAATGATTTATGAAGACAAATCATGAAAATGATCAGGGGTGCCCAGACTTTTGCATACCACTGTATATAAGGGGTGCAACGATTATACGACATTGTCGACAAAAGTCAAATGTGCGCAAATCCACGTTTATCATTTGTCACATTTAACTTAAGAGAAATGCATTAAAACATGAATATTTCATCACAGCACGTAAGTGCGTGTCTACCTTTTCTCTTTATTGTGTTCATTCCCCCAGAGGAGCAGCAGCTGAACATCCTGATCAACAACGCGGGAGTGATGGTGTGTCCGTACGGCCAGACGGCAGACGGCTTCGAAATGCAGATCGGTGTTAATCACATAGGTGAGTAGAACTGAGCGATATCACCTCGAGTAGTTGATCAAAAATTCATCTAAACTCTCATTTAGAACCCGTAATTGATACAGTCTTCCCTGTGATGATTATTTTGGTTATTTTTTAATGTCCGGTTTAAAAAACAAAGAATTCTGTTTATATGAATAATCTAATTATAATCCTAATCCAGTGTGTGTTGTTGTAGTGTCCACTTTAAAGCATACTAGTGTGTGTGTTGTCCCATGACTCTGCCCCTCCACCTCGACTCTGACACGACATCTGTGTGTCTTTCCTTCTGTTACTTTAAAAATCACAAAGATCTGTATTAGTGCTTTTAGAGTGGATTTACCGTGCAAACCTTGTCAGTGAAGTATGAGTGCAAAAATATACTGCAAAACTAAAATAACTTCTTTAACCATAATCAAGGTGAAGAGTTCCGTTAATCATGATGTTGATTTGAGGTGATATTGCCCAGCCCTAACCTCAAATCAGTGTAATCCTGAGCACGCTTCACTTGGTGAATGTGAGCTCACACATGGGCTGTGTCCTGAGCCGTGTACTACTGCACTTAATAGTATGGTAGGTAAGGTGCTCTTATCATACTCTTCTATGTGGTAGTATGCATCTCAGGAAGTAGCCGGGGTTGTAGCTTAACAGCTCTCTACACACTAGGTATTTGTACACTACATAGGGCGGGAAGTGACTTTTTCTTGAAATGTTGTGCACTACGCTGGAAATGCTCCGCCCTCACTCCACTCTGCTTTCAAGCTTGCTCGACTTGGTGCTGTGTTAGAAATGTCAGAACTATGGTGTTATTTTTTGTCAAAATTCTGAGCTCGTGGTGGCATCAGTATTGGTATCAGCAGATATAAGCATGAAAATATTGGATATCAGCATCAGTCTATAATTCCCACACCGTGCATCCCTAGAAGAATTTTAAAATATACAAGTTAATAATAGAAATAGAATAATATAGCATTGGTATGGATCTAACAATGTACAAAATATACACACAGATCCAGGATTCTTTATTCGTTACATACATCACTATACAAGTACACCGTGTAGTGGAATGCAGCCTGAACCATCCTGATAGTGTGCAAATCAAAAGGAAGCATGTAGATGTGCTGCAGACTGGACGAGGCAGTCACATGACAACACACGAGAGTATGTGTTTAAAGGGACACTGCATCAACACACACTGGCGAAAGTAGGAAGCGAATTATTTTTAACAGTATTTTTAAAATACTTGAAGGGTTTGTGGTGGGCGATACGCCGAGTAGAGGTTGTGAGTGTCAGTTTGGATTAATGTTCAGTTCATTGCCGGGAAGAATATTTGGAGAATTGTGCATCAACAGAGCGCTCACGGCTGTCCATGTGTGTTTCAGGTCACTTCCTGTTGACCTTCCTGTTACTGGACCTGATAAAGCGGTCAGCTCCGGCTCGCATCATTAACGTGTCGTCAATGGCGCATAAGTGGGGCAGCATGAGGCTGGACGACATCAACAGCGAGAAGAGCTACGACAAAACCAAGGCTTACAGTCAGAGCAAGCTGGCCAACATCCTCTTCACCCGGCAGCTGGCCAAAAAACTGGAGGGTGAGTAACGTCCTCCCCCTCCTGCAGCGTCCTGCCCCGTCCCGCGGTGTCCTGTAAGGACATTCTGTGTGTGTGTGTGTTTGTGTGTGTGGTGCAGGTAGCCAGGTGACGGTGAATGCGCTCCACCCGGGCGTGGTGCAGACGGAGCTGTGGAGACACCTGACTCGCCCCCAGCAGGCGCTCATGTTCCTCACCAAACCCTTCACCAAGTCGCCAGCGCAGGGAGCGCAGACCACCATCTACTGCGCCGTGGAACCTGAACTCGACCACGAGAGCGGCAAGTACTACAGGTGAGCGCTACACCTCAACATACACACACCCTGCAGGAGAAACACACTCGCCAGGAAGCCGGTGGTGTGCAGGTGTAGACAGTGACGGACCAAGCACCTGTGGATTACCAGTCTACCTGCAGCACTACCACCACTGGACCCTGAACTCCGAGCTGCTGCAGGGAGACTGTCCTGTAATTAGTAAACAACTCACCGAGGACACGTGCATCTGATCAACTCTGAAAACAGAAACGTGGTGTACGGAGGACTTGAAACACATAAAATAATGATTACTGAAGATCACTCCAGGAGAAGGTTGAAGTTCCCCATTACATTACTACTGGAGTTAAAGTCATTTACTAAGATAAATACCATGTCCATCTCATATCAACAACACACAGGTGTTAATAATATTTAATCATCATTAAAACTGAAGCCATGACTAGACTCACAAATCACAGCTCATAGTGACCTGCAGGAGGCGACATCACACCAGCTCTCATTCAGCCATTCACTATCTGAACTGCTTAATCCTGATCCAGCAAAATATCACACTAGAGACACAGCTGTGGTGCTGAATGTGATGAGTGATGACTACTCAATAGAAATCTCCTGGAGTAAAAAGTACTTTTATTCTAATATCAGTTAAAGCTGATAACACTGATAACAGTCCGAGTATGAAGTAGTTAAATAGTACCTGTGCATGTTAGTGAGGTAGAGGACTATTAATCTACTGGTACTACTGAACACCACTGGTCAGAACAGCATCTGCAGTATTCTCTTTATGAAGATCTGAGTCAGCTCTGGGTGAAGTCCTACATTATCATTTACACCGTTATCAGATCTTCGTATCCAGAGCCACTTCCATTTCCTAATTACAGGACCAGTCTCCCTGCAGCAGCTTGGGGTTAAGGTCCAGCTCAGGGGTGCAGTGGTGGTAGTGCTGGAGGTAGGATTTAAACTCACAACCTCTTGTTCCAGGGCGGGTGTCTTAACGACTAGACCACCAGAACCCACACGATGAATAAACCCACACTACTGAATATAAACAGTGTTATTGTTATTATTATGAGCACGTAGTGAAAACTACCAGAACTGAGACTCCAGTAAAAACTCATCTAAAATGTCAGTCTTTAGTCTTCTACTGTCAGATGATGTGGTGATGTTTAAGATGGAAACCCTCATGAAGGTGTGGACAGCAGCATTTGGAGCCCTTGTTGTTACCTGGACACCCTCTTCCTCTGCTGTCGGAGCAGGTTAATGTGCTGAGTGTAATGCCAGGGCAACGCTGCAGGTTTTGAGTCAGTGGAGCGCTGGTGAAGTTTACACACCGTCACGTCACGACTCAGCTCCTGTTCTTTACTGTTTTCTTTACAACCGGGGCAGTTGGTAGCGTAACGGTAGGGTGTTCGCCCCGTGATGAGACGGTCGCAGGTTCAAGTCCAGGGCCCGTAAAATTACCACTAAGGTACTCAAGCACTGCTGCCCGTGTTAGCTGCCCACTGCTCCTTCACAGATGGGTCAAATGCAGAGGTCACGTTTCGTTGTGCTGTGGTGTGTTCACAATGATGAATAATCACTCACTTCCACTTCTACAGCTAAAATGAGTTGAAGACAACAGTCAGTTCCTGTAGCCACACTTCTTACAATTCATCAAACTCTGCTTTAAAACATTCACTTCCTACTTTCCCCAGTGTGTGGTGTAGTGACCACGTAATAACATATTAGAGTGTGTGGTCACATGACTCTGCCCCGTCCAGTCTGACACTACCTCTGTGTGTTTCTTTCAGTTACTTAAACATCACAATGATATACACTTTCATTAGACACCATATCCCAGCGGTCAGAGTTGAGCAGATTTACACACAAACCTCGTCTGTAAACACACTGGAGAAAAGGTTCAGTTTAGAACTTTAGAATGTTTTCAAAAAGAATGAACAATTTTACCAATAGTAATGGGTAAGATTACATCGATTGCAGGTTATAAATATCAGTTTTGATTAATTGTCCAGCACTAGTTAGACTGTAACACATCAATATGTGTGTGTGTATGTGTGTGTGTGTGTGTTACAGTGACTGTGCTCCTGCCAGCTGCTCTAGCGCTGCTCTGGATGATGATGTTGCTGAGAAACTCTGGGACCTCAGCTGTCAGATGCTGAACATCACATGGGATTAAAACAGCCACCAGGGCTCAAGTCAGAACCACATGTTAACTGACGGGGAAGCGTTGCTGGTGGATGTCAACAATGTTGTCAAGTATTACTGCCAGCTCCAGTCCTGAATGATCCATCCGCACTGTAAATACACACACCATGATGGAGTTAATCACCATGTGTCATTAACAGAGCTACAGCTGGACAACACTTTAACATCACTTTACTCTCTACGCCCTTAAACACTGATGTTTTACACCTTTTTGAGATCTGGTGTTATTGTTTACATGAATGAAAGATTGTGTTGAATTATGAACATACAAATAAACTGTAATATTAATCTATTACTAAACTAACGAAGTCTGATACTTATATTTTTCTGAAACCTTTAAGAGGCCTGCGTGACATGGCTGCTGTGCATAAAAATATCACAACGCCAGAACATCTTTATTCATTTAATAATCACATCATCTCAGCTGTGGCTTATTTAGTGTTGGCGCTTAAATATCATATAATTAGAATTTATCTGCTGAATTATTATATGTTGAATACGTACACATCAAGATTTATACATAAATACATTGGAATAATTTAGTAAACATACAGTAATTACAGCATCATATAACTACCATTTCTTGGCAGAATTATATGATTATGAAGTGGATGTGTCCGGTGTATAAACACCCTTATGGAGTTTACCGAAAATATGCCAGATTAATTAAAGGTACATCACAAGGTGTTCCAGCGGTATCTGTTGGATGAACAGTGTGGTGCGTAGCATTTCACTTTGGGACGTATGAAACACTGATAATAGTGCTGGAGGTAGGGTTTAAACCCACAACCTGCAGGTCCAGCGGTGAGACTGTACCCCACTAGACCAGGTGGTGTACTGAGTTATTTACTCTTTAGAGACTGTTCTTTGTAGATTGTTGGCAGCAGTGGCGCAGCTCCAGGACTGTGATTATCACATACATTCAAAATATTTAGTGAAATATGGTGAAGTTGTTGAGGGCAGAAATTTGATTTATTCTGTTTTCTTGTTACTGAGTGTTACTGCTGGAATAAAAGATTGTCTGTCTTTATCATAAATCTTACTAACATCCTTACACAAGGCCATGAGGAGTGTCACCGTTTACACAAGATTCCAAACACGGCACAAGCAGCTTTCATCCTCAGTGGTTACAGGTAATATTTTTATGTGGAAACTCATGACAAGAGCTCGAGTAGTTGCTGGAAATAAAACACTACAGAATGAGATTGTAAGGAGTTTCCATTTCTGCAGAGTTCCAACCCGCAGCAGGATCTTGAGTGTTGGGCAACACGGCACATATGTTATGATGTTATCTCTAGACTGTAATGAGTGCGGGTCTGTAATAATTAATCTGAATATAATTGATATGAATTGAGTGTCCATTACAGTTTTTTACAGACGCTAGGACACATTTCTCAATACTTAGGTCACTTTTGCAAAACTCTTCACACAGTGAGCACAACAGAAGTCTATGTGGGCTAAACTGAGGATCAATTATCATTGTTTTGGCACAAAATGCATTCAATGACTACATCTCTCAAATTTCATGAATTCTTTTCTCACTCAGACACAACAACTGCCAAAAATCTTTGTACGTACAGGACATTTTGCATGTGCTTACATACTGTTTTCAAAACTGTTAAACTTATGTTCAAAACAATAACATAATGCAAAACTGAATAAGACAGCAAAACTCAACAGCAATATTTTACTGAAACATATTTTAAATCTAAAAATGCAGTTTAACCAGCCAGAGCTGATTCGCATTGTAGATGAACATCTACACAGGTGTTACTCTTTCAATTTCATTACAAAAGGAGACAACTGCTGAATAGGTTTGTATTGTGATGTAAACATGGACCCAGCCAGAAATAGAGAAGTGGCTGAAAGAGGAAGAAGAGTGGCTGGGAGGGGGCGAGGAACACGTATGCGTGGTGGAAGAAGAATAAGAGGAAGATCAGGAGCTGTAGTCTCAGATGAGATCAGAGCTTCTGTAATTGATCATGTAGTAAATCATGGTCTCTCAATGAGAGAGGCTGGTCAGAGAGTGCAGCCAAATCTGCAGCGCTCTACAGTGGCATCTATTGTTAGAGTTTTCCGGCAAACCAACAGGTAACTTGTTCTGCAAGGGCATTGACTCAGTTGCACATTTCAGAAGTAAATAAACAACATAAAATATTGACGAATTCTGCATCATGTCTGATTCATTCCAGTAACATATACTGCAGTTATAAACAATATATATTGCAATTATAAACAGAGATGTGTCCTTGTTTTACACAAGAAAACACTGTGTGATGCTACATGTTGTTAGTGTTTTTTAGGTCATTGTTTTGTGGGTGACAAAGTGTGTTTGTCGGCTGTCGACCTTTGCTAGTGTTCTGGAAGAACGAGTTGATTTGAGACCTAAATAAAGTGTTTGGTAGTTGTAGTGCGTTTTGAATGTGAAATGAACTGCTTTGCCAAGCTGAAAGTCGGTTAGGAGAATTGTGTGAAGAGTTTTGCAAAAGTGACCTAAGTATTGAGAAATGTGTCCTAGCGTCTGTAAAAAAACTGTAAAGCAGAATATGACTATAATGATGAGTGAGTTTTGTGTGTAACTCAAACCTGCATTATTCGCGTGTATATTGTAATAACTTGGAAACTGCTGATACTGCTTTGTGGTGTTAAAGTCACACAATGTGTTGAGAATTAATTCCTCGCTGCAAAAATTAAACCAGAGATGAGGTGGTGCTGCATCATTCACACATTACATAGACTTATTTCTGGGGTTTTTTTTTAAGATATTCTTTTTAATGAGGCGCTAATAAACACTAAAGTCACATATACTCTGGATTATACACTAACATTCTAATGAAGAGATTTTTATATTTTAGGAGCTCATATTTTTATTGGTTGTCTATATTTTGTATTATCTGTTGACAGTAATTATACATTTACAGCTGATAATCTATTTTATGGTTTATGTCCATTTATCTTTTGCTAATCTTATCTGATAAGAGTCGACTGGAAACTTGAGACATTAAGCAGGATATAGAGGTTTGTCCTTGCTTTAGTCAATAATTATCTACTTTTAAAATGATTTTCTACGTAATATAATGGAGTTGGTCATCAGGATAGTATCACAGATTTATAGCAACACACTTCTGTAGGTAAGCTCCTTTTTGAAATATTGAGTCTTGCACATTAAAAAAATATCTAAAATCATACTTTTAATTTTAATTACTTGCAAAAATCTTTAGGGTTTGAACAGGGCTAGAATAATTGTGGCATTTTCCCGACTTTATTGTAGAATAATTTCAGCATGAATGAGGAGGATTCGGACATCGCTGTTGTTGGCATTGGGTGTAATTTTCCTGGAGGTAAAGTTTGAAATGTTTTGATCTTGTTTTTTGATTTTGATCTTTTTTGCTCTTGATGTTTTAACACCAATCACCCAAGGAAACTATTTGTATGACAACGTACTTGACAATAAACCTAAACCTGAAAAGCTAATGTTTTTCCAAATAAAAGGGGACGTTTGTGTACCGTGTGTTTTGTGCTGGGTTCTAACCTGCTCCAGGTGAGGGACTTGATCATTTCTGGAAGGTGCTACTGGAAGGTAAGAACTGCACATCCCTGATTCCGCAGGAGAGGTTCGACTCGACTCAGTGGTGCGATGGAGATGACAGCAAGCTGGGAAAATCACGAACAGATAAAGCAGCGCTCGCTGAAGGGTGAGTCCTGCACAATAAACTAGTAGATTCACAACATTAAATACAGAAAATTCATTCATTCATTATTCGAACTGCTAAATGCAGAAAATATTTTGCATAAAAAAATAATTATAACTATTGTTGTGCAACATATTTTGTGTAATGTTATTAAATACATAGAAATTATCAAATACAGAAATTACGTTGCATTATATTATTATTACACAATAAATTTTATGAATTAAAAAAACAATTTCAAAAGCTTTAGAATAAAGATGAATAATAATAAATACAGAAAATACTACCACTACTACTACTACTACTAATGTCTATTTTACCTTTTTTATTGAAATAAAACTATGAAATGTAGTTCTGAACTTTGCAATAAATTCTTTTAAAAATACTTTGCTTTTAATTCAATGAAACTGACAAAACAATCACTGTTTAAATAAAGTTTAGAGATGTGTATTATATAGGATATATATAAGAATATTTCTTTTCACCATATCATCTTCTGAGCAGGTTTAATGAGCTGGACCACAGGTTTTTCGGGCTGACGGAGGCGGAGGTGGAGCAGATGGATCCTCAGCACAAGCTCCTGCTGCAGTGCACGTACAGAGCCCTGGAGGACGCCGGCATGCCGATGGAGAAGGCCAGTGGGAGCAAAACTGGAGTCTTTTTGGGTAATACTGACCCACACTTTAATCAATCATGAAGGTCTTATATTTGTGGGGATGATGTTAACAGGTGTGCCTGTGTGTGTGTGTGTGTGTGTGTGTGAGACAGGCCTGATGAACAGAGACTACGAGCTCACCATGGCCAGTGTGAACCCGGTCATCATTAACCACTGCACTGGAACCGGACTGGCCATGAGCATCGCTGCCAACAGGATCTCCTACATCTTCAACCTGACCGGACCCTCGCTGACCATCGACTGTGCCTGCTCCTCCTCTTTAGTCGCACTGCACTTGGCATGTCAGGCCATAAGACAAGGTAAATAATAATAATAATAATAATAAGACCTTCTGAGGCAGCAGTCGTAAACTGAACTCTATACGGAATATTCTGGTTTTATTATACTTGAACCATTGACCCTCCAATCATGAGTCACTCTCCCTGACCGCTACACTACCAACTGCACATCTGCATTAAACTTTACAGCTTCCTGATACCGGGCCACATTTAACAACACTGCAAACAACACTGCCCCGGGCAATGCAACAGTGAAAATATCTATACCTGCCATAATCTATGAAGGATGTAGATGTTCTCTGTTCTTGGTAATCTTTGTCCTGGTGCAGCTCTTCCTCTTCATTTGACACATCCTCTGTGGTCTTGTTGCATTTGGTGTTTAAAATGAAAGCACATAACCACCACAGGCTTCCAGAAGGTGTTTTGGGACTGCACTACTGCTGCTGCCACCATGTTGTAGTAAACAGCTTAATCAGACACTCCAGAGGTAAAGCAATACTGAGGTCATAGCTGTCGTCCTGCTTGTATGAATTTGGCAACATATGACAACATGCAGTAAAAGACAAAAAGCACTAGGTATGAGTTCTACTCTCAGAATTCTCTTTACCGAGTTTGCACCATTTTATTTAACAGGGGACTGTGAAATGGCTGTGTGTGGAGGAGTGAACTGCATTTTCCAGCCAAGAGTATTTGTAGCTCTGAGCAAGGCAAAGATGATATCTCCTGACGGCGCAAGCAAAGCGTTCTCCAGCGACGCTGATGGTTACGGCAGAGGAGAAGGATGTGGAATCATCTTGATAAAGCCTCTAAAAATGGTATTTTCTTTCTGTATAAAAAGATTTCTCTATATTCAAACAGAAAGTGAATGAATTGGAAAGTGTACAAATGCAAAATTTCATGCATTCAGGCTCTACAAGACCATGACCACATTTGGGGCATTATATGCAAGACTGCAGTAAACCAAGACGGTCACACCGTCACTCCCATGACCAAGCCGTCTGTGAGGCAGCAAGAGGAGCTGCTCAACACCATCTACTCTACAGGGAGCTTCCTGCATGACGTCCAGTACGTAGAGGCTCATGGGACTGGCACTCCGGTGGGAGATCCAATAGAGGCAGCTAGCATCTCCAAAATCATCGCCAAGGCCAGACCTGCCGAGTTGGGCCCACTGTGTGTCGGCTCTGTGAAGAGTAACATCGGACACACGGAGTCTGCAGCAGGAGTAGCAGGACTCATTAAAGTGCTCCTCATGATCAAGCACCAGACCATCGTTCCCTCACTCTTCTACTCAGAGCAGAGTTCCAGCATAGACGCTCCAGCTCTCAATCTCACAATCCCCACCAAACCTCAGGAATGGGTCACTAGAGGCAGTTCAGCACGAGTTGCAGGGATAAATAACTTTGGGTTTGGAGGAACAAATGCACACGCAGTGGTAAAGCAATACATAAAGCCCAAATTAGCCAAAGAACCCAGCAGGAACTCACATAGCTTTTTCATACTTTCTGCAGCATCAGAGAAATCCATGGAAATGATGATAGAAGACACTGTAGAAAATATCAGTGCAGGAAATATAACAGATGTGATAAGCCTGTCATACACTTCCGCATGCAGGAGGAGTCACTTAAAACACAAATTCAGGAGAGCGTTTCATGTGTCGTCTTTGACCAATTTAAAGGAAAAGCTTAAGAACGCTGGAAACGTCAAAACTGCACCGTGCAAGCAAGATCCAAGACTAGTGTTTGTGTTCTGTGGGAATGGTGTAACTTACGCAGGCATGTGCAAGCAGCTGCTGAAAGAAGAGCTGGTTTTCAGAGAGAAAGTGAGAGAAATCGAAGCTATTTTCCAAAGGTACACAAAACTGAATTTCTTAGAGAGGTTAGAGAGTGGCTCTGAATCACAAGATGACTTCACAAACCCAGAAATGATCCAGCCGCTCCTTTTCGCCATTCAGGTTGCTATTGCTAACCTGTTAATGCACTGGGGAATCAGACCCGCTGCTGTCCTTGGACATTCTGTCGGAGAAGTTGCTGCTGCACATTGTTCTGGGCTGCTGTCACTTCAGGACGCAGTGAAAGTGATCTACTATCGTAGTAGTTTGCAAAGCACAGTAACTGGAGGAAAGATGCTGGTTGTAAGTAACATGGCTGTAGCAGAGGTGCTGAACATCCTTCCTTCTTACTCTGGGAGGATTTGCTTAGCAGCGCAGAACAGTCCCATGTCATGCACACTTTCAGGAGATGCAGATGCCATTGATATTTTACACAAGAATTTGAGCAACTCTGAAGATGGCAAAAATCTGTTCCTCCGCATTTTGGACATCCCTGCTGCTTATCATAGCCATATGATGGATTCAATTTTGGCAGACGTGGAGAATAGAATAGGCCAATTAACAGCACAGAAGACAGTAATAGAATTGTTCTCGACAGTGTCCGGGGAGAAAGCAGGTTCCACAGATTTTGTTAATGGTAAATACTGGGCAAGAAATATCCGAGAGCCAGTGCAGTTTGAACAAACATTAAAATCTGCAAAACAGACCAAAAATGTGGTTTTTGTTGAGATTGGCCCAAGAAGAGCTTTGCAGAGAAACATTGTGGAGACTCTGGGAAACAACACGGTTGTGTTTCCATCAGTGCAGCCAGATAAAGATCAGGAAACAATGCTGACCCTTGTATCCAAGCTGTTTGAAATTGGGGTCAGCATAGATTGGGAACAGTTCTACAGAGGCTCTGAGATGGAACCAATTCCTTTCCCAAGATATCAGTTCGACAGTGTAAGGAAAGATGTGCTCATTGAAGCAACACAGTCTGACGGCACTAGTAACCATCCTGTAATTATGCAAATGAGTAAAGATGGATCAGTTTACAGCTGTGACCTGACCTCAGCCTCACTGTCCTACCTAAATGACCACAAACACCAGGGGGTTGCCATCATCCCCGGGGCCTTTTATGTTGAACTGGGTTTGGCAACTTTCATGACATGCACTAAACCAAAAGTGCCCCTCAGCTCTCTTAAAATCAGTATCCGATTTCACACGCCATGTGTCCTGTCACACAATACACCAGACATAAAAGTCCAGTTGGATCCAGTTGAACATCAAGCAGGTAACAGCTTTCAGTTCAAGGTCCATTCTCTCTCAGCAATCTACGCATCAGGCAGAGTAGAGTCTACACGAAACTGTCAACCTGAAGAGAAGTTCATTTCCCTGAAAAGTGTCTACAGTAGATGCCAGTCGGTTGTGAGTTCTGAGGAATTCTATAAGTATCTCTCTTTGGGTGGGTTTCAGTATGGTTCCGTTTTCAAAAACAAGGGCGATGTTTACTACGGGGAGGAACTAAGAGAAACTTACTCAGCCGTGACTGTTCCAGAGGAGTTACTGTCCCACCTTCACGACTACTATCTTCATCCCGTCATCTTAGATTACCTCATGCAACTTCTTCCTGTAACTGGAACACATAGATACTTGGGGAGACCGGGATTCCCATCCCAAATTGGCAGCCTAACTGTATTTGCACCATTGCAGGAGGAGATGGTTGTGTATTTGAGAGCTACCTCTGTGGGGGCGGAAGAACTTAACGTTTGCGGCTGCTTTGCTGACAAAGAAGGAAGAGTTTTGGTAGAACTCAAGCATGTGACGATCACCTACCTAGCGAATCACGGTCAGGTTGTAGAGGAGTATTTTTACAACAATAGCTACAGCATACCTTTTGAGTATGACAGTTTGTCCTCCAGTCCTAAATCACTTGTGTTTGCTGATCAGTTGGGAATTTCTAGAGAATTACAACATTACTTGGACCCATCATCAAAATACATACCTTCCTCACATTCCAAACTACTCTTGGAGCAGAATCTTGAGGTGTTCCTCTCTGAAATGAAACTCTCACATTCCATTACAAAATTACAAGACGTTTTGTTTATGTGGGCTGATGCAGATCTGACCTCATACAATGCAGAAAAGGTTTTAGATTGTTTGTCAAGCTGTTGTGAGATTTTACGAAAGATCGTCGCCGGCCTTAAGGCAATGAATTTCCAAAACTCTATTCGGGTAGTGACATATCGATCAACAGAAGACAGAGTAGACCACATCACTCCTGGATTCGTACTGTCTGGAATGACTAGAGCATGTGCAGCAGAACTGTCCGACATGTCCTTTCAGCTGATCGACATGAGTTCAGTCTCTTCTGAAGACATCAAATCCCTGGCTCAGATCCTCAGGTCATACCCCTGCAGTAAATACCCAGAGCTGGTTGTAAAAGATGGGCAGGTTCATAAACCTCAAATTATCCACACGCCAATAACACCACCAGAAGACTCTCACCAAAGCATCCACTCATCACAGCATGAAAGCTTTCTGTTGCAAACATCTGATCCATACAGACTGACGGGGCTGACCGCGACTGCTTCTGATGAACCTGTTAAAGCCATTCAAGGGAATGATCTGGAGATTCAGCTCTGTAAGATATGTGTGCACTCATCAGACTACTATCCAGTCAGTGACTCAGACCTCAAGTTTGGTCAGACCATATACTGGAGCAGACACACCTCTCAGAACCACAATCTCTTAGCCCTTGACTTCAGTGGTACCGTCACAGCCGTGGGGAAGGATGTCGGCAGTTTAAAAGTTGGAGATCAGATTGTCTCTTGCTATCCAATTAGTGCTTCAAGCAAAGTCGTCATTCCAGCAGCTGCTTGCTACAAGGCAAAGAGACTTCCATTTCTGAAAGATGCTCCTTGTGTATCCTACTTCAGAATAGCTTGGGAGATCTTACATTGTGCTCTACCAAAAGCTAAACAACAGATGAAGTTAGGCATTTTCTCTGTGATTCCAGACTCAATTCTGATGAAAGTCTTAACTCTTACAGCAGTCAAATCAGGCTGGACTGTGTCTGTGAGCAACAAGGTTGAACAGCTGCCTCGTGACTTTGCTAAGATGGTTGGAATTGTTCTACTGCCTCCTTATGATGAATCTCTCATCACAAAGGCAAGTAGCATAGTAGGTGTAAAAGACATTGTTCTAGTCACTGGCACCAAAATGGAAGAATCCTTCAAGCATGTTGCGTTGCAAAACCAGAATGATGAGGCTAATGTGAAAATCATTTGGACTCCAGACATAATGCAGAAGCAGTCGATTAGGGCACAGAAGACTTGCATATACCACTGGCTGAAACACATGCACTTGGATAAGAAAGCAGTGGCTTTTGAGAAGAACACTTTTCAAAGATTTCTAAATGGGAAAACTGATTGTTCTGAATCGTACTTCACTTGTCGGACCATGCCCTTGGTCGTTCTGGGTAGTGACATCAAGGATGAACTCTCTGACGTTACACTGATGCCAAGAGACCAGAAGTTGTTTCATAAGGATTCTGTCTACATAGTGACCGGCGGTCTGTCAGGCCTCGGCTTCGAGACGGTGAAGTTCATTGCTCAGAGAGGAGGAGGAAATATTGTCATTCTCTCAAGAAGTGGGGCAAATCAAGAGATGGAAATAGAGATAAATAACATTAAAAATCAGTGTCAGGCTTCAATCATAAGTTTGCAGTGCGATGTCTCAGTATCAGATCAGGTTCATCAAGTAGTTGCTCAGATCAGAAAACATTTTCCGTCCTGTCCAATTAAAGGAGTGTTCCACAGTGCAGTTGTGCTTCATGATGGGCTTATTGAGAGCTTAAACAAATCCCTCTATGAGAAAGTGATGAGACCAAAAGTGAATGGTGTGATCAACTTACACAACGCTACTAAAGACTGCAACCTGGATTATTTTATATGCTACTCCTCCATCACGGCCTTCCTCGGCAACGCTTCACAGACAAATTATGCTGCTGCCAACACTTTCATCGACACTTTCTGTCAGTACCGCAGAAATCTTGGTCTTCCTGGACAGTCAATCAACTGGGGGGCTTTAAATTTGGGTCTCTTACTAAACAAAGATCATTTCCAAAGGTTCCTAGAGGCAAAAGGAATGATGATTCTAGAGGTGTCAGAAATCCATGAAAGTCTAGAGCAGTGTCTTCTAATCAACAGACCACAGCAGGCTGTTTGCAGATTCAACTTCAAGAACATCAGATTTAATGTTCTCTCTCAAAACAAATCCCTGACCATGCGGTTATCAGCGCTGGTAGAGGAGGGACTCAGGAAGGACAGAATGCTTGACTCCAGACTCCAGCAGAACGACACCGTCTCCTCACCCAGCGAGTACATTGTGTCAGTGGTCAGTGAAACTGTGGGCGTTGATCAGGACGACGTGAGAGAGGAAACTTCTCTGTCGGCGCTGGGTATTGACTCCATGTTAGCCATGACCCTGCAGAACCTCATCTTCCAAGAGAGAGGAGTGAATATTCCGCTGGTGACGATACTCGACGCTGACAGCACACTGGCACACCTGGTGGAAATCGTGGAGGCTCATGAGAATAAGGGAATACTGCAGCCAGAGAAAGAGTTGCTCCCTCAAAACTCAGCAGAAATCTCTACAAGTTTCTAGTTGTTTGTATAAAAGCTAAAAGTAAGAAAGTTTTTAAGGAGTTTTCCAGTCATTATCTCTGATTTTAACATTTTAATCTCATTTATGCTTTTATTGGACTTACAATTTAAATTGTAATCGTGAGAGTCCTCAGGAAAAATAACATCCCCCCAAAAAATGCTGGTGTCCATCTATCGCTGTTCTATTGAGAGCATACTGTGCTACTGCCTGTGTGTGTGGTTTTCCAGCTGTACAACAGCACAGAGGAAATCACTTCAGCGGATTGTAAAGTCTGCTCAGAAGATCACCGCCTGTCCTTTACTTTCCCTGGATGAACTACACAGCTCTTGCTGTCTCAGAAAAGTGGAAAACATCCTAAAAGACTCCTCACACCCCTCTCATGACTTATTCCAACTGCTGCCATCAGGCAAAAGATACAGGAGTATCAAAGCAAGGACTAATAGACTGAAAAACAGTTTCTATCCTGCTGCTATCAGGGCACTGAATGACACCTAATCACCATTTCCACACCTTAACTGATAGAGATACAAGCTTGTGCAATATGTTTGGTGAATCATATAAACATTATATGTATATATATACACACACACACACACATATGATTCACCAAACATATTATTATATACAGTGTTGTACATATGTATATATTATTATATACAGTGCTGCTTGAAAGTTTTTGAACCCTCCAGACATGGTCACTGTTTTTGTAAAAAACATTAAAATAACCTTATTACACATACATCCAAATCCCAATTTGTACACACACACCAAATCCCCATTTGTAATGGACACACACAAAAAAAAAAGAGATATATTTTCATTATTTAATTCAACGAAGGCGGTTTATTTCACAAAAACTGAAAATGTAACGTGCAAAAGTATGTGAACCCTTGTATTAGTAGCTTGTGGCTCCTCCTTTTGCAGCCATTACTTCAACTAAACGTCTTCTGTAACCACTAACCAGTCTCTCACATCTACTTATGGGGATTTTTGCCCACTCCTCCTTGCAGAACTCAGCCAGTTGAGAGAGGTTGCAGGGACATCTGGCACGTACCAACTCCTTCAGGTCTCGCCACAACATTTCAATTGGGTTAAGGTCCGGACTTTGACTGGGCCAATCCAGAGTGCGAATCCTCTTTCTCTGAAGCCACTCCTTTGTAGTTTTGCTGGAATGCTTTGGGTCATTGTCTTGTTGCATAATCCATTTTTGTCCCAGCTTCAACTCCCTGACTGATGGCAGGAGATTCTGGTCAAGAAGTTGTTGATATGCCGAAGAATTCATGGTTCCTTGGATAATATGGAGTCGTCCAGGTCCAGAAGCAGAAAAGCAGCTCCAGACCTTCACATTTCCACCACCATACTTCACTGTTGGGAGGAGGTTCTTTTCTTCATATGCCGTGTTGGCTTTTCTCCAAACAAATAATTCTGTTTTGGACTCGTCTGTCCAGAGAATGGACTTCCAGAAGGCTTCTGGTTTGTCCAAGTGCTCTCTGGCAAAGTTGAAACGGGCAGCTTTGTTCTTTTTTGAGAGCAGAGGCTTCCTTCTAGCAACCCTCCCATGAATGTCATGGCTATTCAATTTTCGTCTGATTGTAGACGCATGCACATTTGTCCCAGATGCTGCCAGAGAGGTCAGCAACTCTCTAGAGGTGATGTGTGGGTTGGCCTTTACCGGATTTATTATTTTTCTGGTGCTTCTGGGTGATATTTTTGATGGGCGTCCACTTCTAGGCAAAGTTGCTGTCATGTTGAAGGCCCTCCATTTGTAAAGTATCTGTCTTACAGTGGATGGATGGAGCTGGAATCTTTTGGAGATGGTCTTATAGCCCTCCCCAGACTGATGGGCTGTCACTACCCTCTTCTTCATGTCCTCGGATGTCTCCTTTGCTCTTGGCATTGTTGATTTGTATGGGACCACAGTGGTTTGGTTGGTTTCCTCTCTCTTTTAATTAGTGCAGGCCAAACCCTTTCCCAAGGATGTCTCATTTCATTGGTCTGTTTAAATGATTAATTAAGCACCCGAATGTGTTTCACCTGAGTCTGTTACCTGCTTGACTTAACCAATGCAGCTGGGGGTTCACTTACTTTTGCGCATACACTAATTCCTTGTTTCATGTAGTTTTTGGGCTACTTAAACAAGTCCCACTAAACAAGTACATGCAATTGATAAACATATATCTGACATTTCATACATAAAAACTGGTGATGATAAAATAAGAAAATCATGGTAAAACAACAGAAACATCTAAACTGCTACATCTATCTATCTATCTATCTATCTATCTATCTATATATCTATATATATATATATATATATATATTCATGTATATAAATTTTTTATCTAATTTTATTTTGTTTTTTTTATTCCAATCAATATTCTCTTAAGCCGTGGTGACTGCACCTGATTTCGTTGTACTCGTTACAATGACAATAAAGATATTCTATTCTATTAATCTATGCATTAATAGATTAATCTATCTTCTATGCATATGAGTTATGTATTCATTGCTTTTACTGCTCATGCTGCAAAATAAATGTTAGTTTGCAGGGTGAGATTATCTGGCTATTTAGATATTAGATTCAAGAGATTTAAGATTCTTTATTTGTCAAAATTATACAAGTACATGTAGTGAAATGTAGCCTGAACCATCCCAAGATAAATCAAAAGTTAAGTTAAAAATCTAAAAAAACCTAAAAAGTAAGAATAAAAATATAGAAAAATATGGGAAATGTTGTTATAAGGTTTATAAATTAATGTACATATAGAGTGGAAACCACAATTACAATAAGTAAGAAAGAGAATATTCATGAGTTATGTGGTGAAACTAATCACATTTAAATGGCTTTCTACAGAGTTTTACTTATTGACTGAGGAACTTTGTCTCATCATCTTGTTGCATCTGAGACATGATCTGCTTTTTTTGCTGTCTGTAATATATATTATTATGTAATAGTTTGATACTTGTACTTTACACTGTACCTTACATTGCAACTTTCCAGATTATTTTCACTTCATTGCATTTTCGCTTGACACTTCAAGGTGTGCTCTGTAATGTACATTTACAATCCTGACCTGCCCCTATAAAGTCATTTGCATCGTATGAAGTACTAAAACTCGCATTCAATGAGTTATTGCCTAAAATACAGTTTGATTTAGGCCAAAGCTAAATGCTAATAAGCAACGTTTCTATATCAATTAAAGAGTTCAAAACAAGTCTCATTATTTCTCCCCTCCACATTCTGCCAACTGCTGTTAAAGCTGCAGATTTATATTGTTTTTCTAACATGTCATGAACACAGCTTTCTGCTCAGTTGAACTTGCTTGTTTTGATCTCGTCCCATTACTATGATTCATGCACTAAAAGTCATACTGTCCCCTGTATGTGCCTGCAGTTCCTATAAAGTTGTGCTCAGAAAAATCCCTGAGGTAAATAATCTCTAATAATGATGTAAAATAAGAAACACTTTTATGCACTATAATGAGAAAGAAAAATACAGAAAAACGGAAGACACATATCGGCACTGACGGGCCCGATGTATAAATGTGAAATAACCGACTTATTTGTGTAATTGGGTTTCTATCGACATTATATTCCTCTTTGCAGCTGTCTGTAGATTTAAAAGTAAAACTCTTTTGGGAGCATTATCATCTTTACCTTTTGAACAGAGTTTTATTTTATTTATGTTTTATTAAACTACTGCACCTATGATTCCACTTGTATATATTGTGTTGAATATTTATTCATTTGTTCTTACTCTGCTTGGCCAACTATACAGAACTGTGGGTCAACTGGAAAGCTAAGATTAACTGGTAAAAAAACAATCTAAAAATCTAGATCTAATGTATAAATCACATCAGTACTAAGAATGCAAGAATCTTTAAACAGAACTCATATTGAGCTCAAATAAGATGCAAAGAATCTGTTATTTAAAAACTAAAAATGATGTTGTTAAACCTCTACAATTAGAGCCGCTGTGCAGAAGTTAGAACGCTTAATCATAACTCACGGTGTTTTAAAATCTATCTTCACTTTATACTTTATTATACTTTATAGGAAAAAGCTTTACATTAAAGGACAGATTTGTGGCTAAACACAGTCTTCAAAACTACACATATTAATCTTGGTGTATGAGTGTCTGCATCTTTAATCAGCTGTGAATATCGATCCATCAGTTTTATCAGCAGTGTTAGCAATTAAATAATTAGCAGTATCAGCAGTTAGTGTTGAGATATGGTCAACAGTTTGAAACATAGTAGTGTGAAACATGAGCTAAACACTGAGCAACATAACTTTCATCTGTATTAAATATGAATTCTCATTGCACTTCAGTAAGACTGGGTTACAGTACGAGGTGTGTGTGTGTGTGTGTTTTGTCACTATGTCTGCAGTGTTCTGCTAATCTTTTGAGACAATGCTTTATGTTGCCTCTGTACATGGTTAACATATTTGACTTCTAAACATTAAACCTTAATAAAAGTCTTATTATTGTTTTTCATTTTAGGGTGATGTGATAGTAAAAAGTAATCTCTGTTGCCATCACTACTATCACAAACATCTGTGATGTTGCCTTTAGTTTTATGGAGAGGTTAAGCCTTTGACCACATCATAAAAAGTTTAGAAAAATAGTGATAGTAAAATGTTTCGTGAGTAATTATATTTTTAATAAATGTGTTTTTGTAACATTTTGTTAGAAAGTACACTTGTTCAAAAAAATATTATCTAGAATTGTTATGCCTTAATGAATTTTAGTAATTTAGTAAAACAGCAGTTTTTAACACTGGATGTATTGGAAGGAATTACACACTTCAAAAAGCGTTTAGAATGTAAAATGTTTGAATTAGACTTCATAGATACAGTTTTTTTTTTAAATAGTCTCTCTGTTTAGACTATTTATGTTAAACTGCTGCACATCTTTATTTCATAATTAATACAAAATAACATTTCTTGTGTTGTAGTTGTAGTTGTTCTCCATATGCCTGCTGTTGTAATATTTGCACATATCATTGAACTCCTTCCTGGAACTCTGTAGAAATTGGAACCACATCATCTCATCTCTCTGTGTAGTGTAAATAGCTGAGATGACAATAAAGTTGACTTTTACTTTTACTTTGAGGGTTGAATTAGCCGAAAGCCTCGTACCTGCAATCATTTTACACCCAGTTATATGGTGCTTGACTTGTTACGACCTCTCCTTAGGATGAGGGAGACTCGCAATGGTTTAGTTACCTGAAACGTGCTTCTGTACTTTGAACGTTATCTTCATAAAATTCTTACACGTAGCGTTATTACTGGAAATGTTATTACAAGTTTGGCAGCTGACAAGAAAAGCAGTGATGGTTATGTAACCTAACAATGCTGTACATAAGAAACAGAACTGAGCTTTCACCCAAATAAAATACTACTTACAGATGAACATCTTTTTCACATCTGCTGCTGCTTTGTTCTAGAAGTGCAACCAGGGAGGACAGAGTGCTGTTAGGGTCGAGTAAAGTAACAAGCGGGATGTTCAGCCCCATCTCCTGAAATATGCGGTTCTGCATCGTCATGGCCAACATGGAATCAATGCCCACTGCAGCAAGAGCGCTTTCACCTGCAAGCTCATCAGAGTCAACGTGGCAGATGTCACTTAGCATGCCTCTGATGTAGGAATCAAATGAAGCATGCACATCC
Organism: Distichodus sexfasciatus; assembly: GCA_032718565.1. Classification (NCBI taxonomy): domain Eukaryota; kingdom Metazoa; phylum Chordata; class Actinopteri; order Characiformes; family Distichodontidae; genus Distichodus; species Distichodus sexfasciatus. Next base: position 731,064 of record JAVGVS010000152.1, on the reverse strand, counting down.
CTCCTGCACTCAGGCCCTGCACTGCCGTCAAGCTCCTTTTCAACTAGAGCCGTTAGTCGAGCTTTCAGAGAGCCATTTTGAGACAGAACATTGTTCCTCAAGTTCCTGAAATGAAATTTGCACACAACATGCTGCGTCTTGTTTCCCAGTAAACAGCACTTCAGAGCTTCATGGATTTCCGGCACTTTCAACGTCATCAAGCCTTTGGATTCTAAAAACTTTTGAAAATCCTCTTTGTTCTGCAAGAGACCCAGTTTAAGAGGTCCCCAGTTAATGGACTGTCCGGCAAGTCCGAGGTTGCGGCGGTAGTGACACAGAGCATCTAGAAATGAGTTTGCTGCTGCGTAATTAGCCTGAGAAGCGTTGCCAATGAAGGAGGAGATGGACGAGTAGCACACAAAGTAATCCACGTTGCTGTTCAGGGTGGCGTAGTGAAGGTTCAGTGCTCCACTAACTTTAGGTTGCAAGACCTTTTCAAAAAGAGATGCGTCAAGAGTCTCAAGTAAACCGTCGTGCAGCACGGCCGCACTGTGGAAGACTCCCTTTATTGGACAAAAAGGAAACTTCTGTCCAATGACAGTGACCGCGTTTAACACCTGCTCGGTCACAGACACATCACACTGCAGTGTGACGATCTTCACATTGTATCTCTTCTCGAGAGCATTGATTTGCAGCTTCACCTTCTCAGATGGAGCGCTCCTTGAGAGTGTAGCGATGCACCTTCCACCCCAGTGTGAAATAAATCTGACTGTTTCAAGTCCCAAACCAGACAGACCGCCTGAAACAATATACACACGGCCATCTCTAAAGAGCTTCTTTGGTCTGTATTGTATGCTGAATTGAGACACACCACTCACTGACGCTCCATTACTTAGAACGATCAAAGGCAATGTTTTGGCTCTAAAATAAGAACCAACATTTGTTGGCTGATCACTTGCTGTGTCAGGTAGAGTGGCCTGAAAAGTTCTGTAGTGCAAGGGTATACAAGCCCTGTCCAAGTTCTTCATTTTTAACCATTTTTGTATATAAGCTCTCTGTGTTCTGAGATTAGATTTCTGGAATATATTGCACAGTTCAAGAAAGTGGATGCATGAAGTATCGCTCTGAAGAACGCTTGATGGGAAGCACACAGACTCCTTTTTGTCACAGACAATAAAAACATGCTCTACCTTGTCAAGTTGGCTTAACTGTGCTAAACAAGACTGATCATAAGGAGGAATTAGCACAAAAACAGTAGAATTCTGGACATTTTGGACAAGTCCACCAAGTTTCACCTCTACAGCAACATTCCATCCTGACTTGCTGGCTATGAGTTCCAACACCTTCATCAGAGCTGAATCTGGAGCAGTGGTAAAGAGGCCCAACGTTCGCATCTGTCTGGCTTTGACTAACACACAGGTCAAGATCTCCCAAGCAAGTACTATGAAAGAGACACATGGAATGCCCTTCAAAAACAGGAGTTTCTTTGTTTTGTAGCAAGCATCTTCTGGAAGAACAACCTTGGAGCTTGCAATGGAGGGATAACAAGCGACAACCTCGTCTCCAACTTTCAGTTTTCTGACGTTCTTTCCCACGGCCATCACTATCCCACTGAAGTCGAGGGCTAAAAGTGTGTGCTTCTGAGATGAGTGTTTGTTCCAGTACATTGTCGGACCAAATTTAAGGTCTGAGACACTGAGTGGATAGTAGTCAGAGGAGTGTACAGATAATTTACAGAGCTGTACCTCTACACTGCTTTCGTCAGTAAGATCAGCTACTATATCTGTGGCCTGGGCTGATAAGCGCTCCATTGAATACGGGTTGGTAGACTGCAGGGTGATGCATTCGGGCTGAAAAAACTCTACATCGTACAGCTCTGTGTTAACAGGTGCACGTGTTACCACCACAGATTGTACTTGTCCTTCACTTATCATGATCTCCGGGTACTCTTGCCACTCAGAAGAACAAATGGTCTTGACCAGTGCCGCTATGTCCAGACTTGACACTGTGGCAAGGTCTATAAGCTGAAAGGAAATTTCTGGCAACTCAGCAGCGCAGGCCCTCGTCAAGCCAGACAGCACAAACCCGGGACTGATGCGATCAACGGTGCTCTCTGAGGATCTGTAAGTTATAACATGGACGGCACATAAATGCATGCACTTCCTCAAAGTAACAATGACTTGGCGATAAAGTTCACAAATGTCCACTAAATGTTGGACAACCGTCTGTGTTTTAACATGACTGAGATTTTGAAATCCCCAGATGAACAGCACTTTCTCCATGGCTGGTTTACTTTGATCACAGTTCCGTAGCAAATCAGCAACTTGTGAAGTACACGGACTTGCACCTGTAGGAGTAAAAAATACGGATGATGGGTGCAAGTAAGGCTTCAGGGCACCTGCAAGACCTAAAGAGTCTTCGAAGATGACAGCCTTTACTTTACTGTACGGGCAGCTATTAGCCAAGACAGTGCGTTTTTCATTGTGAAAGAAATAGTTGGTGGGTCTTACGCTGTCTTCTAGAAATGTGATTCTAACATGCTTCAGTTCAACTAAAGTATGTCCATTTTTGTCTGAGAAACTGCCACACACTTCAGTGTATTGTGAAGTCTCTAGAGTAACCCTCATGTAGATGACCACTTCATTACACAGAGGTGCAGAAATGATGACACTGCCTACTGCAGAGGGAAATCCTCGTCGGACAACGTTGCTGCTCAAGACTAAAACAGAAGTCATCTGCAAAAAGTAATCCAACACAACTGGGTGAAGGCAGTACTCATGCAGCTGGTTTAGCAGCTCGTCCGGGATGCTGACAGTAGCCATGGCTTCACCGAGTTCCTCTCCATAGTGAATATCCCTCAGCTGTCTAAGGACTGGACCATACTCAAACCCTGCATGATTGAGAGTGGTGTAGATCAGCTCCTCTGTTATAACAGCAGAACATCTGTTCAAAATAACGTCCAAGTCAACAGTTTTGTGCTCTGGCAGAACTGGTGCTTTGCCATAAGTGATGGTACCTGACGCATGCACTGCAGCAGGGGAACTAATCTGAAAAAGAGTCTTATTCTCAGATGGCTCCAGCTGCACTTTTAGAGGACAGGAGCTCTTATGAAGAACAAGTAGATTCTGAAAGTTAATAGTGAGGAGAAGTGAAGAAAGAAGCCTCTTTGGGACAACAGTCTCCAGGACAGAGGCAAAAGCCAATTCAACATACAGTGCACCCGGGACGACGACCACACCGCTGCTCCTGTGCTCCCAAATGTAGGGCATAGTTTCTGACGAGAGGTGGCATGTGAGGATTGTGCTGTTACGTTTATCAGGTCTTATCAATGGGTGATGCTGAAGAGTCACCGTCTCATTGCCTTGCCTTATTTCCTCAAAATACACCTCATTCTTACAGGGGTCAAACTGGTACACTGGGTAAGAAGTAGGAGGAGATTCAAAGCCCTCGTAGAACTTGTTCCAGTCAACATTAACTCCCAGCTCAAAGAGTTTGGACACGACTGCCATTACTGCTTCATGATCTCTTTCTGGCAGCACTGAGGAAAATACAACTGTGTTGTTTCCTAGGGTCTCCACAATGTTCCTCTGTAGAACCCTTCGTGGGCTGATTTCAACAAAGATGACATTCTTACTGTTGCCCACTGCATTCAACGTTTGGTCAAATACAACTGGGTTTCGAACATTTCTTGCCCAGTAATCTCCAGTTACAAAATCCCCTTCACAACAGGTCTTGCTGGTGACTGTGGAAAACAACTCACACTCCATTTCATGCTGATTTAAAACCCCAATCTTGTCTTTAATTTGACTCAGAACTGGATTCATCATGTGGCTATGGTAGGCAGCAGGAACATTCAGGATGTGGAGGAACACGTTTTTGCCTTTAAACAAGGTCTTTGCCATTTCATGAACACTTTCCACAGCCTCCTTATCTCCAGACAGTACACATGACAGGGGACTGTTGAAAGCAGCTACACAAATCTTCCCAGTGTAAGCTGCAAGAATGTTCTGAACGTCCGACACAGGAACATTACCGACGACCAACATTCTTCCACCAGTGACCTCACTCTGAAAAGCGCTACGCCAGTAGATCACCTTCACCGCGTCCTCTAGAGACAGCAGCCCAGAGCAGTGGGCAGCAGCAACTTCTCCAATAGAGTGTCCGAGAACAGCAGTCGGTCTGATGCCCCAGTGTTTTAGTAGGCTAACTATGGCAACCTGGATGGCAAAAAGGAGTGGCTGCATGATATCCGGTTTGGAGAAATCGTCACCATCAAAGCGGTTCGCTATCTCCTGTAAAATGTTCATGTTTCTGTACTTCTTAAAGTAGTTTTCCACTTCCAGGAGTTTTTCTCTGAATACAGGCTCCTCTTTTACAAGCTGTCTGCACATGCCCCTGAAGGTGACACCATTTCCACAAAACACAAAGACCAGCCGAAGCTCTGCTTTTACCATGGTAAAGGTTTTGTTGTGTCCAGATTTCAGTTGTTGCTCCAAATCTAAAGGTGATGTTGCAACAAAAACTTTTCTGTATTTGTGTTTTATGTGACTTCTTCTGCACGCTGATGTATACAAAAGAGATTTCAGGTCGGCTTTGTGGTCTGTGCTGATCCTTCGAAGGGTGTCGGCAATGCACATCTCAAGAGACTTGCTGCTGGCAGCAGAGAGCGGGAGCAACTTTCTTGAAGTGGTAGTGTCTACTCTGCAGGGTCTGGCACACGTATATTCTCTGACAATGGCGTGTGCATTAGTGCCACCAAATCCAAAGCTATTGACTCCAGCCACTCTCCCTCCACCACTGGAGCAGCCCCATTCCTGAGGTTTGGTGGGGATTGTGAGATTGAGAGCTGGAGCGTCTATGCTGGAACTCTGCTCTGAGTAGAAGAGTGAGGGAACGATGGTCTGGTGCTTGATCATGAGGAGCACTTTAATGAGTCCTGCTACTCCTGCTGCAGACTCCGTGTGTCCGATGTTACTCTTCACAGAGCCGACACACAGTGGGCCCAACTCGGCAGGTCTGGCCTTGGCGATGATTTTGGAGATGCTAGCTGCCTCTATTGGATCTCCCACCGGAGTGCCAGTCCCATGAGCCTCTACGTACTGGACGTCATGCAGGAAGCTCCCTGTAGAGTAGATGGTGTTGAGCAGCTCCTCTTGCTGCCTCACAGACGGCTTGGTCATGGGAGTGACGGTGTGACCGTCTTGGTTTACTGCAGTCTTGCATATAATGCCCCAAATGTGGTCATGGTCTTGTAGAGCCTGAAGTGGGGAAATAATAAATGTGTAACATTTAACGCAGGTCACGCGTAAAAATTTTAAAAAAAAGTTAAAAGGTTGAAGATTCGTTATGTCACATACAACACCTTGCTATGAAAGTAAAAAATCACAAATGCAGTTTCAATTTATGTTGCAAGTGTTAAATGGCAGGTTGGTGACATGATGGACAGGAAGAGTTGAATTTGTTTTGAATTAGATTATCAAAAAACAACTTGCTTGTTTCAGTGGCTTGAGCAGAACCACGCCGCATCCCTCCCCTCGTCCATATCCATCTGCTCTGCTGGAGAACGGCTTACTGGTGCCTTCAGGTGAGATCATTTTAGCCTTGCTCAGAGCAACAAAAAGCCGAGGCTCTATAATACAACTAACGCCTCCACAAAGAGCCATCTCACAGTCACCTGGTGAAACAGGTAAAACAAAACAATGCAAATGAAAGCGGTCATTCCTAACACAATTAATACAGTCAAAAAATAAATAATTTCACTATAACTTTCACACAAACATGAATTCTTGGGACAAGGAAAAGCTGAGGAGAAGGGCCGAAGCACGACTCCACTAGGAGAGTCTCTCATCACTACGAGCATCTTGGACTTAAGGGTAAACACTAAAACTAAATCTAAAACTAGAAGAGAACAAATAATTACCTATAATGTTTTGTAAAAGAAAATACTGTGATGAGCACTACAACACAAACCAAAATAAAACCAAACTGCAGAAGATGGTTGTTGAGGTGCAATTTACAATAGACAAAGTGAAACTACTGAAAATATCATAACATTGACATAAGGTCAGGCTTGTACCCTGACCTCTTGTTCTGTAACCAAACACACCAACCCCAACTCTCCTAGTGTGCACACACACACACACACACACACACAATCTTACTATCTTTGTGAGGTCCTTCCATAGACTTCCATAATGACTAAAGTACATAATTTTACAGCTACACCTAATCCTAACCCTAACCCTAACCTCAGTAACCAAAAGCACATCTTTTACCTCTTTTAGTTTCTCAAATAAAACAAGCACATTTTCTATAAAGTCATTTCTCCTCATGGGGACCTCTTAAATGTCCCCACAAAGCCCAAAACACAGATCAAAGTGATTTTAGGGGACAAAAGGTCCCCACAATGTGATAAATACATGAACACACACACGCCCGCACACACCAGCAGAACTACAGCAGCAGTGAAGCGTGTTACCGTGTCTGATGGCCTGACATGCGCAGTGCAGCGCCACCAGTGAGGACGAGCAGGCGCTGTCCAGGGCGAGTGAAGGTCCGGTCAGGTTGAAGGTGTAAGAGATGCGGTTTGCAGCGATGCTCATGGCCGTCCCCGTGCCGTTGTAGTGCGTTATCGTACTCGGACTGTTGTTCAGCAGAGTTTCATAATCTCTGTTCATCAGACCTGAGAATAAAAACACAACATCGCAACACCATTACTAACCTTCTGAGATCTTGAACATTTTAGACCATCCTGCTGTCCCTTTACTTATGTTTATTTTATTGGAATATCATACGCTAGACATGCGTCCATCATTGTTGTGTCAGAAGGTCCAAAGCTACTCATTCATATAAACACTAGATGTACAAATATCAAGACAAACCTGATATCTTGTGTATTTGTATAAACTGCATATTTTGTGCTCACTGTATATTTTAACGTGTGTATGGTACGATTTATGTCACAAAAATATAGAATATTTGCAAGCTGGAACATTCTATATATATGCATCTTGCCAGAGGGAAATGAGCTGATCTAGAATACATATACACTTAGAACTGTATGACGTTATTGAAGAGTGCTCTGATCTGACAGCCTTCTTCAGTTCTAAAAGTCTGATGTGGTGCTGCAGGTATTTTGACTCACCCTGCTTTAAGTTGACAACAGCACCACGGGGTAAACAACTGCCACTTCACATCAGACTTTTACAAGTGAAGAAACCTTTCGGAGGAGCGCTGAAGCGTCTTGAAGTCCAGCTGTCTTCCATTCAAGACCTGGAGATGATCATGTCCTGGATGGCCTTTCTGCATGAACTCGTTCCCATTTACTTGTGCTGTTTTTGGACTGGTTACTGACCTCCCTATGCACTGGATACGGTCAACAATATTACTATTCATCTCTGTGCAGTCAGCTGTATGTGCATACACTAAAACTTTATCAATTTATTACCTATATAAACTCCTGTCCTGGAGCCACTGACTTTTTCCATTGGAAACCCAGAATCCTCTAGTGCTCGATAAGAACACTGTAAAAGCAGCTTCTGTTGAGGATCCATGAAATCTGCTTCGGATTGCGAGATGCCAAAAAACTTGTGATCAAACTCATTGAATCTAGTGAGAAACAGACATAAAATTAAGTGGATAATTCTGAAATAAACTCATTTAACCACACTATTCTACTCCCATCAGAAAGTACTGCATGATATGAGCGATATGAGTCTGTATCCCTCATATGTTCTCTCATATCTTTGTTCCAGAAAGACTTGATTAGATAAACTGTAGGTGCTGCATACGGTGAAATCCTCTGTATTTATGGTATGTTAAAATTAAACAATGACTTTAAAGGACAGATATGCAGCTTTATTAAAGAGATAGCAGAAACATATCAGACAAACTACGTAAGAGTCATAACAGCTATGAACAAATATCATTTCACAGGTAATACTGCTCCAGATTACAAGATAACATTTTTAATTTAAAAATATATTTTCACCCCATTTAATCCCAGTAGAAAGGAAGGGAGCAGCATTTACCCATCAATAAGAGCAGCTTTGGCAGAGCGTGTTTTTCCCAGAGTGTTCTCATCAGGATCGTACCAGCGCGCCAGGTCAAATCTCTCCCCCGGGATCTCCACAGCACAGTTCCTTCCCTCAAGCAGAACCTTCCAGAAACGCTCCAGGCCCTCACCTGTGATGATGCAGTATTAATAATCACATACACTATACACAGCAGAAAGCAGGAACTGCCGCTCACCTCCGGGGAAGTTACACCCGATGCCAACCACAGCGACGTCTTCATCCGTGGTGCTCATCTCCCTCTCTCAGTGGAGCACAAAAAGCACAGAGTAAAGCTTCTAGTTCTACAGCATCTATAAGTCCAATATTTGCAGCAGCAACTCTGCCACCATCATGATCTCCTTCTTCATGCTGAGTCCTGCACATCACCACAGCTTTTATAAGGAACTGCTCAAAGCTCAAGAACAAAAGGAACAACAGCGTCCTTCATGAGTATTGGGTTGCGTATGTGCTGGTGCTGTAACCTGTGATTAGGATAACGAGCTGCATCGCTGGGTAGAGATGAGAAGACACTACAGGGCACTTCCCTAAGTGGAGATAATGGAGGATGAAGTTAGCTCTAACTGCCCTACACTTGACATGGCATTCACCGTCTCCGCAAACCTGATCCGGCTCATCAGCCGAGCATAAAGGCCTTCAGTGGTTAGAGCTGCTGGAGAGAAACACTAACATTAAATTAAACTGAGCAGTCGGCCACTGGGACAATACACTCTCACAAAACCAGCAGCTGTGACGTAGAAGCAAAAACACAACTTTACTGTTTAAGAGGAGGACAAAACTGCATTAAATATTATGAGCCTCATACACTGATCTATCACACTTTCTCTTAAATTTCTACACATACAAGATCTAAATTCAAATTCAATTCAAATTTATTTATATATATAGCGCTCTTAACAGCAGTCATTGTCACAAAGCACTTTACATATAAGCGGCCTAAACCCCCCAACAAGCAAACCTGAGGCGACAGTGGCAAGGAGAAGCTACCTATAATAGGAAGAAACCTTGAGAGGAACCAAGACTCAGAGGGGGACCCCATCCTCCTCTGGGCGACCGGGCGCACGAACATTTAATGTACAACAAGCAGTAGATCAAGATGAGTTGTTAGTTATTTAAACTGTATAAATTTGAAGAAAACAATAACCTAATGTTTTGTACAAACAAGCATGCAATAAAAAGTGTGTAAGAGCGTTCTTCAGCGGTGGTGGAGTCTGTTCTCACAGGAATGAATCTCAAATAAGTAAACACTGGTGAACGTGAGAATCTGGGTGAATATGAAGTGAAATAAAGTGATCATTGTGAACACTGCACCACAAACACACACGAGCTCTGCATGTGACCCATCCGTGAAGGAGCAGTGGGCAGCTGACATGGGCGGCACCTGGGGAGCAGTGCTTGGGGACAGTACTTGCTCATGAGTACCTTAGTGGTACCGTTACCTGTCCGGGATTAAAACCAGTGGCGTTCCGATCATGGGGTCAACTCCCTACTGTTTAAGAATATATTTGGTCTTAAAAACATTTCCAGTCATTTTACCGGATGGATAGCAGCAGCTGCCGCTCCACAAAAAGACATTTTCATTCATTCACTCTCTGAAGCCCTTAATCCGGGCACTGGAGCCTATCCCGGGACCAACACACCTCAGGGCACTCACACTCACACAAACACCTTATGGGACCAATTTAGAGTAACCAATCAGCCTACAGCATATGCTTTGGACTGTGGGAGGAAATTGCAGCCCCTGGAGAAAACCCACACCCACACACCGGGGGAGAGTCCACACAGAAAGACCCCACGGTCCACCTGAGGCTCGAACCCACAACCGTCCTGCTGAGAGGTGACCGTTCTAAACACTGCATCACCGTGCTGCATAACCGCCTAAATTAATTACTCTAAAAACAAAAGCCAACATTAAACAAAACACAAATTCTTTCCAAATTATTTAGTTTTTTTTATTCTTGTCCATTTACATTTTTAATTGGCAAATAAGGCATATTGGGAATTATTTTTAATAAGACAGAAAACTTTACACACACTATACACAGTGTTTCCATCACTGATCCTTTACACGTGGCCACAGTGCAGAAACGCAGCTCAGATCAATAATCAAATAAATACATCACCAGATAAAAATCACTTCTCTAACATCCCACATGCTCACCTTCATCAACACCACTCTCCACCTCCCCTGAACTCTCCCCAACACATTACACACGTCCTGGAGGAGAAAACACAGTTATCACAAGGAGTTCTTATCTCCGGCATCTAGCACTGCTACAGGCCGTGATGTTTAAGGTAATACTGATGCGTTCTGTTCTGGAGTGTGTGCAGCAGCATTACTCCTGGACTCATGGGACAAACATCTCAAAATATTGTAGATTTAAAGACACATTTTCTGACTTCGTTAAAAATACTGATGCACAAAAAGGGCAAATGCTAATGAGAGAGGAAGCAGTCTGAAGTTATATATCATATATAATATATTAAAATATATTGATTTTTCCAGAAAGAGTTAATTAGAGTTCCATCAACAGCATTACTTTCTGTTCTGGCACTAAGTACTAGAGCGGAGTGCTGGATTTGCTCTTTGCTGCAGCATGTACAAACACAACTGTACTTAATATCATCACGTAAAAACTGCATTATTAAGATCTTTAATTCTCACAAATAATCCAGTGAGACTAGAGCAGTCTGGTCTTCTAGAGACAGAAAAGCAAGTTCATTTCTGCTGAAGGAGTTCCAGGGTTGAGCTGATGTTTCTGTGAGATGAAGTAAGCCTCGAGCTCCTCCGGCAAAAGTCTGGTGGATATTTTCATCTCGGGTCGAGAGATTTGCCCTCCAGAACCATCTGAATCTCTTTAGCGTTGAGTGTCTCGTGGGTGAGCAGAGCGTCGGCCAGCTTTTTGTGCTCTTTGCTGTACGTCTTCAGCAGCGTTTTTGCGCGCTCGTAGGAGTCCTGATCATGCAAATACAACCACACTGAATAATCATCATCATCACTTTGAGCATGTTTTAGGGTTATGAGGAGATGATGGTGTTAATAATCTGCACCTGCAGCAGCGTCCTGACTTCCTGCTCCACAGCAGCCTGGGTCTCGGGGCTGAGTTTGGACAGGTCAGTGTAGGTCATCACTCCCAACTACAACACAGAGAAATAAAGATCAACTCAGATCAATATCAAGAGAACATTTTACACTGATGCTGCTCCTGCATCATTTTGTTTTTGGGGGAAACATACTAGTGTGCGCTGTCACATGACTCCGGTTTGACACTACATCAACATACACTGAGGAAATGATTAACAAACATTTTAATGGAAGTATTAACAAGTATTGCAACAAGATTATTTTGAATACAGGTTCTGAACGTCAGCTCTAATGAATTTCCGATTATGAAGTGTGAAACGGCTCTGCACTCTCAGTGATAAAATCTTTATGTATAATGACATGAGCGAAGTTTGACAAGACTCTTGTGAGTGAGATTAAATAGAAGTTTATTTACAGAAGGTTTGGAGACGAGAGCAATATTTCTGCCTGATTTATCATCACATCTAGTTCAGCTCGTACACACAGAAGACCCAGAAGACCCATTAAATGTTCATGCCCGCGGTGGCCCTGAGGAGGATGGGGTCCAGTTCTGGTTCCTGGTTCCTCTCAAGGTTCCTTCCTGCTAGAGGGCGTGTTTCTTGCTGCTGTGGTCTCAGGTTTGCTTGTTGGGGGTTTGGGCTGGTCATATGTGAAGCGCTTTGTGATAATCACTGATGTTAAGAGCGTTATATAAATCAAACTGAACTGAACTGAATAGTTATAGACATACTCAACTACAAGTAACAGCTCTCCTGAGTAATAACAAATACATAGACTAAAGATATAGATAGAATACATGACAAAATATGATTTGAATAAATATAATATATAGAAAATATAAAGAATAAATATAAATATTGTGTAGTCTCTTCATAATTTCACATCATATAAAGATGACATTACTCCTGTTTACTCCTCATTAACATTTTGATGAGCAGAAATGAAGTGCCTCATATAGTTAACTTCATAAAGATAGTTATTCCTAATATATTGTCTGTTTAGAATTTTCCTACTGAACTGCTGCAGATTCCAGAAGCACAGCTGTAGTTTGAATACCACATGTAAATAAATACTCTATTTTTCTATCTTTAGTTTGGAGTTTATATTTTAGAGTCTATATACTTTTGTCTTCTTTGTACTCTGAAGATAACTGGAGTCACGTGGTCTGGTCTCATGTGTACATACTGTAGCTGAGATTACAATTAAGTCGACTCTGAGCTTGATTTGTTTATGTAATGATGTGCGTAATAAATTAATTGGCAGCTACTTTAATAAGCTATTATTTTCATTAGTTACTGCAGCACTACTAATATCTTGGAGCCAGCTTTCCTGGTGGATATTAAAACACAGAGAGGACTTTGATGAAGCCAAAGTTAAAGACATTGCTATTGAGTTGAGAAGAGAAGCTGCTTTTACGTTTCTGACTCTCACGTGGAACAACTGGAATTAGAATGTGTGATTATCTGTTACTGTGGAATGTGTGTCACAGGGTAAATGATAACAGCACACACTACTGTATAGTGACTTTTGAGACACTGCAGCAGTAAATCTCACCTTCTCGCTCATTCCAAACCGTGTGACCATCATCTTCGCAATCGTGGTCGCTCCTTCGAAATCGCTAGAGGCCCCTGTGAATTATTACCACATAATCATCAATAATTAACGGCAGGTGAAATCTAGCGTTTTGCAGGAAAAAGCAGATCCTCATGAACGCAGCTCTCTCTCTCACCTGTGGTGACGTTCTCTCCCCCGAACACCAGCTCCTCGGCCGCTCGGCCGCCCAAACTCACGTCCATCTGGGCCAGCAGCTGAGCTCGAGTCTCACTCCAGCGGTCACTCTCGGGCAGCAGCGACACCTGTCAACGTGAACCAACAAACACTCATAATGCTCACTACACATGCACTTCCTCCTGCAGTCTCAGCACACACTCAGGCTTCAGAGGAGCTTCTTTTAATCTGCTGTGAACAAGTCAGGATCCCTCGGACACACAGAAATCAAATCAAGCTCACAATTAGCCAAAACATCAGCACTTTATTCCACATCACTTTATCAGAGGCTAAATAATTAATTCCTTAAAGCACTGAATCCTAAATAGGGTCACGCCTACTGGAGCAGGTGCGAGAGAAACTACTACATCAGAGAAATGATTGCATCTTCCACATTTACTGATGATATGTGGTAAAAGCATAAATATATTAATATAAATGAGCTCTCTTCAGCTCGGCTCTGACCCTATGACAACACTCAGTCATAATATGGCTCACAGTAATGTCCAGATCAAAGCACAATGTTCTACATCTATGGTGATATCTACAGTTCCAGCTCTTTAAAATCTCAAGTGCTATATACACAAGTCAGTTTTTACTCAGGAACAGGGTGACATCCAGACTGTATCAGCATTTACGCCCTGTCCACACTGGCACTGGAATCCTGGATAAATGGACACACGCTGACCGACTGCCCTGTGTGTTTTTGTTGTGTTTTGTAGCTGCGCTTGATTGACTTGAGAGAGGTGTTACATTGGCGCTGGCTTGACATCATTTAACTCCAAACAAGTCCTGTGGCACACGAAGGAAATGAGTCTCTGAGCTGCTTTGGCGTAACGACACGTCACATGGAATGGGAGTATATCTTGTATATTTAAATTTTTTTTTAAAATAACTTGCACATGCAAAGCTGAGTAATAAAAAAATACTCTTGTGGCACGTGAAGGACAGTCTTTGTGCTGCACAGTTGCGGCACCCACTGAAGCGCATAACAGGAATATTAAACTAACTTAATGGAATCATGGGATGTATTCGGTCCTCCGGGACGTCAACTGAACGCCATGTAAACGCAATAGCGACGCTTTCTTTGCGTTCGTCTGGATTTCAGCAGAAATTGGCACCAGGAACACGTTGCATGCAGGGTTTATTTGGCGCCATCCGAACACGCAGTCGACCGAACGCAGGTCACGAACGGCAGTGTGGACGCTCTGATTCACGCCAGTGAGCAGAAAACCGGAGAGCGCTTAGTCCACACTCACCTGACGCCACGAATGCCAGAAAAAAACCTGATTCTCCGTGTGGACAAGGCCTTACACACCAAACTACGACAAATCTGAGTAACAGATATGGAATTCAAACTATATTCTTCATAAGGTAGTGTGGAGTGGTATATACGTGTCCGAGCGTGGGTCCGCGCAGCACGATGGTGGCCTTGTTGATGGGCATGGCGTCTTTAGTGTAGTACGCCACGATGGCATGACCGGACTCGTGGTAGGCCGTGATGGTCTTGTTCTTGTTGTCAATCTCCACACTCCTGCGCTCCGGACCTGGTGAGGAACATCACACAAGACGAGGAGTATGAGGGAAGAAATCTACACATTCACAACATTTAACACATGCTCTTATCCAGGTGGGGCTGAGCAATTCAACACTGACATTCAGAACCTTACATAAACTTACCCACACCAGGTATTTCAATCACTTTTCTGTTACTGCTACAATTTAACAATAACATTTACACAGAATAATCCTGAGCAACTCCCAGCTTCCTAATGTCAGCTACAGTCTCCCTGCAGCAGCTTGGGGTTAAGGGTCTTGCTCAGCAACACAGTGGAGGTAGGATTCAAACCCACAACCTCTAGGTCCTAACTACTACAGCATATTACTAAAGCTGAAGCAACAACTCTACTGCAGTTCAAGTCCCAGGCTGGTAAAGGTACCACTGAGGTACTTGTGAGCAGGGCACCATCCCCAAGCTACTGTATTTATGCACGGTTTATGAGTGAGCGATTGTCATTGTGAACACCGTGCACCAGAACCACACGTGAGCTCTGCATTTGACCCCTCCGTGAAGGAGCAGAGGGCAGCTTTTTGGGGAGTACCTGGGGAGCAGAGCTGGTTCACTGCCCGCGAGTACCTCAGTGGTACCTTTACTAGTGCGGGACTTGAACCGGAGACTTGTATCACGGGGTCGCAGGTCAAAATAACTCTTATGGGCAACATTTCATCAGTTAGAGCTGGTGAATGTGGGTTTTGATTAACTGCTGCTGAACAGGCCGGCCCTGTGGGTGTGTGAGAGCTGCTGACCCATGAGGATCTTGTCTTTGGCGTACTCCAGCTCCGTCATGGTCACCATGTGCTTCCCGTCCACCGCGGCCTTCAGCGCCGCCTGGTTCACCAGGTTCTCCAGCTCAGCTCCCGAGAAGCCCACCGTGCCCCGAGCCAGCACCTCCACCTCCACACCTACAACACACACACATTAAAAGCGAACCAGTCGTGTTTATTAGGCGTCAGATGCAGACATCGTTTATAATATACAGTATGAGCAAGAACATTACACAAGCTCCTCTCTGCAGTACAGCTGGACGTCAGCACAAAGAGGATGAAGATACTTCGTCACATATGTATTTATATGAGTACAGCGTGTAGTGAAATGCAGCCAGAACCATCCTAATACTCTCCTAATCAAAAGAACTCAGAAATTAGAAGTTAATAACAGGGTTAAGTTAAAGAAACCTTATGATAAATAACATGTAAAGAATAAGAAAAATATACACAAAAAACATTGAAATTATATTAGTGTTTTTAAAGCTTTGTACTGTAGAGAGTAACTGTACAGGTGCATCTTACTGTAGAAACTACGTATTTAAAGTGATGTCTGTCCGTGTGTTGCTGCTCAGTGGTGGCAAATACTGCAAAAGGACACGGGAAGTATGGATTCATAATTTCACATTTTATTCTTTCTTTACTGTTTCCTGGCAAATTAGACACTTGCTGTAATAAAGGAACACATTGCCACTATTCCATAAATTTCATTTTTTGATGCTAACATCTCTCAACAATTATTTTAAATGTTACTGCAGCTTGATGGTTAATTCAGGGCCCAGTTCACTAGATACTGTAACAATGTGTATATGACAAATCTTTAAAGTGAACAAGGCTGTTGCCTCAGGCTTGCTTGTTGGGGGGTTTAGGCCGGTTATATGTAAAGTGCTTTGTGACAATGACTGTTGTTAAGAGCGCTATATAAATAAATTTGAATTTGAATTGAATACGATCTCGGCCCTCGGCCTTAGAGGTGCTGAAATTAATGACAATTGATGCAACACAATGCAGACGTGGAAGATGAACGTTGCTGCTCAATAACATTCAACATTTAGTATTTACTGTGATTCATACAGATGTTGGTTGTTGCTGCAACTTCTCTGCTGTTGTGTCTTCTGTTGTTTTCTCTTTTTGTCAGCAGGTATGGAAGCAGATTATCTGTTTTTGTTCTTTCTCTTTCTCTCTATCCTCCTTCTCCCTTTTTTTTCTTTCTCTTCTTTTTTCTCTTTTTTTTCCCCCCAGATGCGGAAGTTGGTGCGACACTACAGATGCAGCAGCTGGCTCAGGAGATTTTCACTTCCTCTCCTATCCTTTCTCTTCCTCTTCTTTGTCTTTCTCCCTTCCCTCTCCTCCCGTCAGATTTAAGTTAATTACTGAAACAAACTAATGGAATGACATAGAAATAACAAAACAAAACAAATAAATGAATAAAGTTGTCCTCCGAAGAGGGGGGGTGGTGGCGGGCCCAAAAAAAGGAAAAAAAGGAGGATGAATGTTGAATTTAATGCAAATATGTATAAAATAATAATAGGATAAACACACACACACACACATAGAGGACAGCTGCAGACTACTGCTTAGCTGAGTGGTGGTCACTGGGACAGAAGCAGAACTATATCCCCTACCCACCGCGTCTGGAGTCAGCTTCTGAAAAGTGTGTTCGAAGAGGTAGTTAGCCCTTCCCCCTGCTGCTCCCTCTAGAACAGGGACACCCTACTCCGACACGTCACCACGCAGGACACAGGGTTAGGGCTAAGGGCAGAAACGGAATCCAGTCGGAGTAGTGTTGAGTGGATATTACTGCAGCGACACCCCGTGTTCAAAACCGGAACTGCACCGTGATATTTTCCTCTAGTAGCTGCTCCATTCCTCGTCCTCTTACACCGGCTCTAAACATAAAGAGTGTGGTGCTTGAGAAGGAGCAGGAGGCTGCAGTGGGGCCGTGGCTCTTAATTCAGAGCAGCAGTCTTCAAACAGCGCTGTTTTCCACTACAGTGATAATAAAAGCTCAGCAGCTTCTCACCCGGCTCCACTTTGATTTTCTTCAAGTACCAGTGTAGGATCTCGCTGCGTCCTCTCACATCAGGTCTGGGAACTGTGACCTGCATGTCAAACCGACCCGGCCTCAGCAGAGCACTTCAACACGGAGGAGAAACACACACACACACACACACACACAGACACACACTTTCAGTAGAATTCTCTGGCTTTAAAAGAGCTACACATCGTTAAGAACGCAGGACTTCCCATAAAGTTTGAGATGAACGAACATCCACTCACCTGTCTAAGACTTCAACAATGTTGGTCGCTCCAATCACAATAACTCCTTCGTTTGGTTTAAACCTGAAATTACCCAACAATTAACCATCATTAAATTTTTCATACCACTCCCCTTTCTGCTCACACACTAAATCCACTGCCTAATTTGCACTTTTCACTCAAGTCTGCTTGATAACGATGTTGCAGGAAAACAGCAGCCGTCACCCGTACACCCCTAAACTCCGCAGACCTGTGGGTTAGGCTTATACTCAGATCTGCCGCTGACCTTACGCACATTTAATGCACAAAAGTACATTCCATGACTGTGTTTTCTCCACTTGACTGCTGTTGCAATAAGTGCACACATTATTGAACACCTCACATAACTAAAATTTTCTTTTTCTATCTCTAATGTAGTTAATATTTTATAGTTTATTTATAAATGTATGTTCTGTGTCGTCTTAGTACTCTGTAGGAACTGGAGCCATGTCGTCTCCCTCTCTGTACACATGTATGTAGCTGAGATGATGATAGAGTTTGTTTTGACTTTGTTACTTCTTGTGCTATTTGGCAGTAAGAGGGTTACTCTTCTGTGAGGTCCAGACTGCTGCGTGTAACAGAGAACGTGTCACAGGCCTTGTGTCTGATAAAAAAAAGATCTGTAAAGTTACTGAGTGCAGGTGTTACATTCTGTTCTAGTTTTTATTTGAGCACAACACTGATTATTGGAAAACAGCAATTATTTTATTTCACATCTTGAAAAGATGTTTTTTGTGTTTTAGTTTTAATGTAAGTAACAAACGAAACACAGACGTGCAGGCTGCGTAGAGGAGGAGCGAGCTGCTCACCCATCCATTTCAGCCAGCAGCTGGTTGATGGTTTGTCGTGAGTACGGGTGAACGGGAGACTCGACCCTCTTCCCACCCACGCTGTCCAGCTCATCAATGAAGATCACACACGGGGCACTGGCTTTGGCCTCCTCTACAGCACCAAAATACAGACATTTAATTACTTATAAATGAGAAAGCTGCAGGTCTCGGACCAGCAACGCAGCATGCACGGTACAGAACATACTGAAGAGGTTCCTGATGCGGCTCGCTCCAACTCCCACAAACATCTCGTCAAACTCTGAGCCAGATGCATAAAAGAAGGGGACGTCTGCCTCACCGGCCACAGCTCGGGCCAGCAGCGTCTTCCCCGTACCGGGAGGACCGACCAGGAGCAGACCTGCAAACCCACACACAGCAGGTGTGTAAATAACCAGATTAGGGTGGGTTTCCTCATTTACGATGGTCCCTGTAAGCAACACGCATCTACTTTTATACCGCGGAGAGGAGCGCTGTTCAGAGCCGTACCTTTGGGCAGCTTTCCACCGAGGGACGTGAACTTCTGAGGATTTTTCAAGAACTCCACAATGTCCTGGAGTTCACTCTTTGCTTCCTGCACACCTTTTACATGTTCAAATGTGACATTCTTCATCTGAATCGGGTGTATGGCAGAATCCATGCCAGACGTGCTGCGGAAGCGAACTGTTCAACACACAGAACGATAGACTGGATTATTACCAAAGTGTTTAAGCAGGAAGTAATTACTCCTTCATTCAGCACACAGAGCAGCAGAGGCTTCACACTGCTGACCCCACACTAAAAGCATCTTAACACCCGATAACATATTTACACTGATTTTTACTGGAATCTGGAGTGAACGCAAACATTGAGAATATATTTAGAAAAATGAAACTAACCAGTGTCTGAAAATGATCCATTACCGGAGATGAAGGGGTTTTTTAACAAAGTGTAGATGCCAAAAAGAACCACGACCAGCAAAACCAGCCGCAATCTTCTTAGTGAATCTGTTAAAAACAAGAAGAAATAGGGATGTTTCAGGAGAACAACTCCTCTAAGACCACAACCAGACACCAGAGATGTATCTGAGAAGCTTAACATGAGACAGGAGTGAGAAAGATGAATTTAAAGGTCCTGCCCTGTGTTCTCTGCATTAAGGCTTGAGACTTCATGAAACCCTCTGTGAATCCAGTCTTGAACGCATTCTGTTGACTCAGCGGAATATTGCTCTGCTTTATTATATTCTCAAGACTCTCAGCATTGACACTTCTCCTCATGAGCACGCCCTGACAACGAGAAGCAAGAGGGAAATCACGTCTGAGTGAGGAAAACATTTGAAAACATTTGCCATTTCATTTGTTTTAGCATTTCAGATGCACAAATATCTCACTAGAGGTGTGACGAGATTAACACAGTTTTAAAGTAAACTTGAACGATGAAGCATATAAATGTAATATGTGTGTGTATTTGAGTGTAAGACATGAAGAGTGGTGTGTGTGTGTGTGTGTGTGTGTGTGCAGTGTATCTAGTGCATGAAGTGTCTGGACTCTCTCTCTTGTATGATTCCTCCTGCATCTCTTCACACCATTACTGTGCATCAGCTTCTAACTTGTAATTGAAGTGTAAATCATCTCATTCCATCATCAGATTGTACATTATCACATCAACATCTGGATTAAAACATGTTGGAGGCGTAATCCCTGCAGCATCACCAGATTTAGGAACATTAACAGATAGGATACTGCTGAACACATCACACCCAACATCTCCACATAACACACAACTCACAATTTCATAAGACAGCTTTTCACCTTGACAACAAATATCATATTTTATTATGTGTCATCACACTCCTATTCATTACAAATGTTAAAGTCTTGGTGAAACTTGCAGAGCAGCACAGGATGACCCTTACTGACCTTCAGGAATGAGAGTGTGCTGTTGTCAACATCTGCTGCTCTGGTCCTGGTCCTCAAGGTTTTAAAACATCTGCGCTGAAGCCAAGCTTAAAAGAGCAAGAAAAATATATTCATTAAAAGTGCATGCAGAAGTCTGGTCATTACTGCAAACATCAGGAGGTACATACAGCCATCCAGGTTAACCTCCAACATGACAATCTGAGTTGCAAAACTTTTGAGGGCCATGACAAAAATGTAACATTAACCTCAGATATTTTGTAGTTTACACTGACAGCATTTAGTAGATGTTCTTATCCAGAGCCACTTGCTTTTTCCTATTAATAATTACTGGGACAGTCTCCCTGCAGCAGCTTGGGGTTAAGGGTCCTGCTGAAGAACCCAGTGGTGGTAGTGCTGGAGGTAGGATCTGAACCCACAACCTCCAGAGGTACAGAGGCAAGTATCATAAGCACTTGACCACCACCACCACCACCACCCTCACCGTGTCCTGGACAACTGAGAAGCTACACAGACAAGCTTTTAAACTATAGTAACTACTGGTATTGCTGTCAGTCATAAGGAGTGGCATTCTGCATCAAGTATGATTTGAACAGAAGGAATCTACGGCTCCATTTTCAATTACAGACTGAAGGTCCAGTACAAACCAAGGCTGTAAAGAACAACTCAGAAAAACAGAAAACACTGAAGAGTGAAGCGTTAGCTGTTGCTCTTATGGCTAAAACTACTACAATAATAACCGAGTGATTGTTTGTCCTTGTGATCACACCACAGCACAGCACAGGGTGCACCAGAACAAAAAACGTGAGCTCTGCATTTGACCCATCTGCGAAGGAGCAGTGTACAGCTAACAAGGGCAGCAGTGCTTAGGGACGGTACCTTGCTCATGAGTACCCCAGTGGTAACTTTACCGGCCCTGGATTTAAACCTGCGACCTTCTGATCACGGGGCGAACACCCTACCGTTACATCACCAACTGTCCCTGACCCTGCTTAGGGACGGTACCTTGTTCATGAGTACCCCAGTGGTACCGTTACTGGGCTGGGTTTTGAACCAGCAACTTTTCGATCGCCGAAACCGTCACAGCACACAGTGCAGCACAACCAGATGTTACCTCTGTTAGAACTGAAATGTGCAGGTAAACTGAGTGAGTCCCCACTCAAAACCTCACTTCTAGTTCAGATTTTATATTTATAGTTTATTTATATATTATTATATTATTCTATCTGCATTCCTGTAGAACCTGGAGCCACATTGTCTCGTCTCTCTGTGACCTTGTTTGTAGCTGAGATAAACTTTACTTTGACTCTCGTAAGTCACATGTATTGGGCAGATGATAGTGGGTTAGATTGTGGCAGTCAGGGAGTTAGCCCCGTGAGGTCATGGTTCAAATCCCAGGACTGGTAAAGGTATCACTAAGCAGTACTCACGAGCAAGGCCAAGCACTGCTCCCCAGGTGCTGCACATCAGCTGCCCACTGCTCCTCATGGAAGGGTCAAATGCAGTGGTCACATTAGGTTGTGATGCACCGTGTGCTGTAGTTTGCTCACAACACAAGTAATCACGCACTTTCACATCCATGCAATATTTTGGCATCACTGTGAAAGTTACAAACTTAACTTTGTAAGAAGTAAATGCAGAAAAATTGTAAAACTGACAGTACTGAGCTCAAAGTCCTGCATGTACACCAGCATTACCTTGCAAATGCTGGAGATCTGAACAAACAACCTGCAGAGGACTCGAGCTGCGTCTACACAACGGAGATGATCCACAGAGTCCTGGCATTCTGTGAGATAAACCTACACACACACACACACACACACACAAGACATGGTTGAGCTGATATTTGAAGATGATCCATGAAATAATCAGTCCAGCCCATCACTTCCCTGGCTGTCAGAAAGCCACAGTAGCTCCAGTGTTTAAACTCCTAGTTAGAATATGAACGTGTTTTAAGGTCTGTACTCTTTCCTCTGCTTGCTTTGATGAGTGTGTGGCTTCAGCTTTACCGTGTTTGTTGTGAAAGAAGGAATGTGTAGAGATGTGAGATGTTCTCCATCTGGATGATGGAGGATGGAAGTTCTCATCAGCAGCAGGGGATAAAGGCAGCAGCTGCTTCAACAGCTCACTCACTCCAACTGTTCTCAGTTCAGCAAGCTCCAGGTCTTTATGGTTTACTTTAGGCTGCAGCACAACAGCACAGGTAATACACTTACATTCCAGCTTGCACATGTTTATATCTTCTGCTTGTCTCACTTATTCAAAAAAATATCTCTACCTTTTGCACATTTAAGTCTAGCTTAGAGTTAAAACTTTATGTTTAGTTTATTTATAAATGCATGTGCTATGTGCCTTTTTTGTATCCTATTAAAACTGGAGCCATACGATTGCAATAAAATATCATACTGATTAAGCAGCTTGGTGTAGTAATCAGCAGTTCTGACCTGTGGCTCTGCCGTCCCGTTTGGGTGCAGGTTGTGTTCAGGTGAAAGGTCTCTGTGTAGACTGTGCACTGCTGCAGTGAGAGCCGAGCTGGCCGTGGTTTTTAAGGAGTGCAGGGCGTTTACAATGTGGGTTAATGGCACAGTTCCCTGAGGGGCAAAATACACATGTCATAAAATCATCAGAGCATGAAGTGTAGACAGGGTGAAACTCCACATGACAAACATTAAAACAGTCCTAAGTGCTAGAGTGGGAGGCAACTGGACTTCTTTAAGGATTCTGCTAGAGTCCCACCTTCAAGGAGACAAGCCCACTAGAAGATAAATACCTTCAACTCCACATTAGAGTTTTAGAACTGAAGCCACATTTTGGATGAGAGCTGAAACGTCTTCAAGAACCTTAAAAGAAGTTCAGATACCACTAGTTGGTATCACTGAGGTACTCATGAGCAAGGTACTGTCCCATAAGCAACGCTGCCCAGGTGCTGCTAAAAAGGCTCATGAAAAGGATGGAAGTGCTGGAGGTAGGATTCAAACCTATGACCTATACTAATCTCCAGACCACCAACACTCCCTGAATGCTGAGGACAGTGTAAAATGTTACGTTTATGAAGTGCCCCAAAAACCATCTGTGTGTTTGCTTGAGTTATTTTCAGATCAAAGACATGATACACACTCTCTCATTAGAATAAATATACCAGCTTTAATA
>JAVGVS010000152.1:545166-702666 GCA_032718565.1 Distichodus sexfasciatus | reverse complement strand
TTTAAATACGGGCTCTGAACACAGTGGAAATAGCAAAAAATATTGAAATGTACAGAGACAATTGATAAGCACAGTAAGATACTGCTTCTAATTATGAGGAAAACTAATATTAACACAACAAATGTGTATACACCCGAGAGGAACGTCTGTAAGATAGACTAGAGAAAGAATTCTCATTAAACATAAACTTAAGAACATGTTAATTGTAAATGGCAAATGATAAATCCTCCTGTGAGCTTTAGGGCAAGTCTGAAATGCATCAAAGCTCAAATATTTTAAGAGATCAGCATTACTTTGGGGCAACTGTACAGTAGTGTATAAGAGGTAAATGAGTGTAAAGTGTGTATGAGTGAGAGGTGTGTTACCGTGTAGAGTGCAGCTGGTTGAGGGAGAGGTGGACAAGGCGAGTGATGGGCGTGAGACCGGTTCCAGCAGCCAGCAGGTACAGGTGAGTAACGTCTCGCAGCCAGCGCAGTGTGAAGTGACCCTCCGGCCCGCTGATGGACACACACGCTCCTAACACACACACACACACGATGGGGGAACATCAGTGGTGGGTCATAAAGGACTTCTCTAAAAAGACATGCCGTGGTGAGAAGGCAGCTTTCAGTCATCAGTGGATTAAAGTAAATTAAAGTGCTGACCGATGTCCAGCGCGTCCAGATGTGGGGTGAGAACTCCATCAGGATAAACTTTAATCATCAGGTGGATGTGGGTGCTGGCTGTGCTGCTGGAGCTCTTCTGGGGCATCAGCAGCAGCTCTACTGGGGTGTAGGGTTTTATCACATCGACACCTGCACACAAGAAACACCTCACAAGTTCACATCGGCTGTACTACAGTACAGCGTGGTTTCATCAGTAGGGGTGTGCAAAAATAACAAACAAATCAAATCGCTATTCTTTCACTTTAGATTCAAAATCAATCTAATGTGATGGCACTAGTTTACTTTTCCCCCCGACATGAGTTCATCAGCCCAGGCAGACCTCCTCCACGTAAGCATGAAGGAAATGCAGTCAAGATGTATAACACTTAGTAAACTACAATTGATTCAGGGTGATTTTATTGTTGTTCTGCCACATTCAAACGGGAAAAGTAACTCAGAACATTGAATCATGAATCGTTTACAAATTGTGAATCGATTTTTAATCAAATCATGAGCCCAAGAATCGGAATCGAATCGTGAGATTTTCTGAATCGTACAACCCTATCCGGCAAGGTTCCTGGTGCTAGTGAAAAAGAGTATGTAACATTTTCTAAAAGTCCGAATGAGGCGAGCTCTCACCCTGAACTGAGGCCTTGAGGTAGACGTGTCTCCCCACGGGCACGTTCATGTGTGAGCCGGGAGGTAGTCGGAAGGAGAAAAGCCGCGTGTTGTGTGTTACGTCCTTTTTGGAAACCAGCTCACAGTCTCTGTAGAACAGCCCTGCATTCACAAGTACAGATCAAGAACCGTACTGAAGAGATTTCTCAATTTCACATGCACTCTGCTGTATATTACACATGGCCTTCTGTTGATCAGATGCAGAGCTCAGCAGCTTGTGAACTCACCTCGATCTTTACTCCGAACAAATGAATTGTGGGACTCTAGGGGTTGACCCACTTGGGACCACTTGGTGTTGAGTGCTTTGCGCAGGCACACCTCAACTTTCCCCACAGAGCTGAGGGTCTGAACTGATAGAAAAATCAAAGAATTAAGAGAAAAATATAAGTAACTAGTCTAACCCTAACCCTAGAACATCTGAGAACATGCAGCATTTGAATCCACCTGTCTTCTGAATGCATCCATTCTGATTTTCTGACTTCTGCAAGACAAACTTTATATGCAGTGCTCACATGCTGCCAATTTACATACAAGTGTTTTAATTAGGGATGAACAATATGGAAAGTATTGGCTGATGGCGTTGTCAGATTTTTTCATGCTGCTGATAAATGAGGAAGACTAACTTGAGTGTGAGCAGAGTTGAGCGCGTAAAGACAAGATATTTGCTCACCAAAGTTCCACTGCACTCTCAGAATTTGGCACAAAAATAACACCATAGTTCTGACATTTCTAACACAGCACCAAGTCGAGCGAGCGTGAAAGCAGAGTGGAGCGAGGGTGGAGCATTTCCAGCGTAGTGCACAACATTTTAAGAAAAAAGTCACTTCCTGCCCTATGTAGTGTACCAAGTCAAATAGGGCGTGTATGACTCTCCATGTGCACTACCTAGTGTGTAGAGAGCCGTTAAGCTACAACCCCGGCTACTTCCTGAGATGCATACTACCACATAGAAGAGTATGATAAGAGCACCTTACCTACCATACTATTAAGTGTGCTAAGTGATTCACTAAGTGAGACAAACGTGCAATTTAGTTACATTTTTTAAAATTGTGTATTAAAATTGAGTGTAAAGACAAGGTTTTGCTGGTGAATATTCCACTGCACGCTCAGACCTCTACCACAAAATAACAGCATACATTTTAAGACAGAAGGCGCGGGGCGTATAAAACCCCACCTCGGACTCTGAACATGCCTGACACAAGCGCTACCTTTCACACCTACAGTAAATGCAGCATCATCAGCTGGAAATATCGGCCAAATCGGAGCATAGGTCTGATACTGATGACTTTAAATAAGAGCAATGTTCAGCTTATTCCAATACAATTCTGATATTATTAAGCATCCCTAGTTTCAACTGTGAAGGTTTTTCTCACACTTTCTCTTTGACCAAATTGCACTGGCAGAACACCACCACTTCTGGAACAAAAACTCAGCAAACACACACATTTCTTATGTAAGAAGAATAAAAAGCACTTACCAACAACGTTTTCTTCAACATCACTAGACAGACCTAAATCAAAAGCTTCATTAAAACCTGTTACAAAGCAGTTGTTCATAAGCATTAAAAGTTCAAACAACAACACACAACTCACTCCAGTGAAGCAGGTACGACCAGTTTCCTAACAGCACCTCAATGCGCAGGGTGTTGCCTTCAGTCAAGTCCACTACTGAACACCCAGAGCTGGGCACCTGAGAGAGCAGGAGGACCACACAATAATACAGTGTTGAATAAGGCATTAAAGAGAAGTGGAAGTTACACTGCAATGAGAAAAATCTCTCTTTTTGCTCACCTTCCGCCTAGTGTACACAACAACTACAACAGTTTCATCTGTCTGGAACCAGTCATATCTGGAACAAAAGAGAGATTCATATTGATGTCTATGATGACAAAATGCACATGTCTGCATCAAATACTAAAAGCTTCCATAACTGTAAATATCACTACAAAACAGCACTAGTAACAAACAAGACCAGGAGAGTGAGCTGCTGAAATCAGAGAGAGTTAGGAGGAGCTTCACACTCTTCTATTACATTTGCACTCTCTACAGAGACCGTCCAGAATTATAGTGGTATTTGTTAAACATTTTCTATAGTTTTTCTGACCTTAGTTTTAGCCTGTTTTATTGCAGTCTTGAGGAACAGTTACTGTGTCAGACCTGAGTTATGTCGACATCTGAGTCGTCTTCCTGTTACATGTCTCTAGTTCTCCTTTAAACTGGTTTCAACTAAAGCTGACTCTCTAAGATGAAACTGCTGTTCAGCTCCAGGGTTTTACATTCAATTCTGAGAGGAAAATTAGCAGTTCTCATTATTATCCTGAACTCAGGTCATTTTTTAAGTCAAGGTAAACTTTATTGTCATCTCAGATATACACTGCCCTCCAAAAGTTTGGAAACGCCCCAGGCAAAGTGGGGTTCTGGACGATATCAGCATAAATCCTCATCATTTTTTGGTGCAAACACATTAAAGTAACTTGACATTATCTTTGGATACCATCAATAATCATTTTTATTTTGATTACATCATAATGGCAATATCTACATGTCAAAGTCAGACGTGCCCCTTTGCCAGCTGTGATGTCTGGTTACTGGTTTAAACTTGGCCCAGGTTTTTAAATGATTTTTGGGTCAACACACCTTAACAGCTTCAACAACTGATTGGTTCATTGACCGCTCGGACGCCCAGATTATGCAGAGCTGTAATAGCTGCTAATGGTGGATATTTTGATGAATCCAAAATTGAAGTATTTTCTATGTATAAACTGTTTAATAAACTGTTTATATAATAAAATATGTTTTGGTAGTTTGTGTTGTCCCTTATCAGTGCAACATTATCACAAATTTAAAAGGATTCACGACAATACTGTCCAAAACCCCACTTTGCCAGGGGCGTTTCCAAACTTTTGGAGGGCAGTGTATACAGAACACAGAGAGACACGACTGCATGGCTCCACTTTCTACAGAGTAAAAAGAAGACAAACAGTAAACGTATAAACTCTAAGCTAGACAGAGAAAATGAAAATGTGCAACTTTAGTTACAAATCAGGTATGTATTCAAAAACAATTATGCTTAATATTGAAATCCTGTTAGTCTCATAATTACATCTGCGTCTCTGTAACGTAATAAATGGTGTGTTTGTCCATTACAACTCAAGCAATAGCATAAACAAGCTCAACTCTGCTGCTGGACTCTTAGCTCTTCTCATCTGGACAGTTCACAGTAGACACACTACCACCACCAGGCAGGAGGCCACAGAGCACAGTGACACATTCACATTTATAATTTTACAAAATATATTTTTCCTGTTCTGCGTTTATTGTTATTTTGCTTTTGTTGACATAATAAGGTTTCTTTTTTAATTTAAATGTGTGTGATGTGGTTTTATGTAATCATTTAAAGTGATCATTATTAATAATGAAACTCTGACATACCGAGGGCGGTGGTCCTTAGCTGGGGGTGGAGCTGC
This sequence comes from Distichodus sexfasciatus, assembly GCA_032718565.1. Taxonomy (NCBI): domain Eukaryota; kingdom Metazoa; phylum Chordata; class Actinopteri; order Characiformes; family Distichodontidae; genus Distichodus; species Distichodus sexfasciatus. The sequence goes on along the minus strand of JAVGVS010000152.1, from coordinate 697,878 downwards.
TGCTGGTTCCAACAGTGAAGGTGGAGGAGGAGGAGGAGGAGCTGCAAGGCCTGGGAGGCAGAGTGTGTGTTTACAGCAAACTTACAGCAGATTTTCATGTAAACATATCGCAGTGTCGTAACGTGATCCTTTTCAAAGGAGCCAATGCAATTACATGTTTAAAAAGATGCATAACCCCGCTACAACAAAAAACCACTTTACTCACTCCCATAATTTACATAAAAGCTGCTTAATTATAATACTGTAGTCGTACCGTTGACATGGGCAAGTTCCTTTTTAATCGACTTGGCTGCGGGAGCAAAAACATACCTTGTGAGGCACTGATATATGACCTGCACATTCTATAAACTAACAAAATAAGATTGATATTGTTTAAAGAAAAATGTTCAGAATTACACATTTAATGAAGGTACTATTGTTTTACTGTAAATCAAATAAATGCTGATCAAGAGTATAATATCAGAACTGAGGACAATGCAGGTACCTTTAATCACAGCACTGGCCTTCACCACCATCCTGCCCACAAGACACTCTTTCAGCATTGACTCATAGTTGACCCACCGGTGGACCTGAGAAAGAAACCATTACACAAATTCCCAATGCAAGTTATTTCTCTGCGTGATATACACTGTACTCTTGTACTCAGTCATCACTTCATCAAATCTCACCCCGTAAAGTCGCTTCACCCTAGCATACGTGTTTAATGTTCAACGTAAGTTGATTTAAACACTTTTGCCTCTGAACCCATACAGAATAAAGTAAGGAGTAAATTTAGGGTATTTTGTCTTTAATTGCGGTTTCCCATAAAACACAGAACATAGCACCTAAATACAGTTATTAAATGACAATTTGTTTATCCATTAGTGGACCTGGAAAATAAAATCATGCATCAGGTCAGATTTCTGTAATATACATAAAGAATGCAACTATGCTTCTTAAGACAGTTGGTAGTGTAATGGTTAGTGAGTTGTTCCAGTGACTGTAGGGTCACCAGTTCAAGTCCCAGACCGGTAAAGGTACCACACTGAGGTACTCATGAACAAGGTACCGTTTCCAAGCACAGTAAAGTATTTAGCAGAAACTTATATAGAGTGACTTCCGTCTTCTAATTTCAGGGACAGTCTCCCTGCAGCAACTTGGGCTTAAGGGTCTGGGTCAAGGTCCCAGTGGTGGTAGTGCTGGAGGTAGGATAAGAACCCAAATCTCCTTGTCCACAGGAAAGCATCCCACCACTAGAGCACAACCTTGTTGCCAAGTTCTTCTCCAAACTGTCTGCATATTTGAGCCCGTGGAGTTAATCAGACACCAAATAAGCAACATTAAATGACATTATTTTTGACAGGAAGCATTTTGCTAGATGAGTAATTACCTGATCAAACAGCTCAGTGCCATCGATCCCTGCTGCCTTCATCAGCTCCTCCTCTCCACCAGGGTGGAAATCCATGTAGGCACTCACATTATACACCAAACCTGCAACACACACACACACCTGCTTTCCTCAGCACTATATTAGCTTTCAAAGCAAGACTGGTTTGAAGCTCATCCACTGTAAACCAGCCCATAATAATGATATATGACGCATGATCTAAATTGTGTGCGTCATGTTACTGGAAGGCAAAGTTTTTCAGTAAATCAAACCTCACACTCTACATAATTTAAAGGTCTGTACAAGGACTGGGTTGATACCGCAAAACAATTTGGGCTGGTCATAGTCAGGTATAAACGCAAGAAATTAACCTCACGTCCCATTCTTGCTCTATGACAACTCTTAACACCACAACATTAATTGCAGAGAGTTGGCCATGTTTACTGCTTTGTAGAGGAAATATCACGCTTGGCAAAGGGGTTGATAAAGTTGATAAAGGGTAAGAAAAGGTTAAAGACTGCTATCACTATTAGTAGATTCTCAAGAATTTTATACTGCAGTAGAAACATGTGAAATCAACCGGGGCAGTTGGTTGTGTAACGGTTAGGGAGTCCCCCGGCCCCATGATTGGAAGGTCGTCAGTTCAACTCCAGACTGGTAAAGGTACCACTGAGGTACTCATGAGCAAAGTACCGTCTCCAAGCACTGCTCTCTGGATGAGTCAAATGCAGAGGTCACACCTAGTTGTGGTGCATTGTGTGCTGTGCTGTGTTCACAATCACAAATAATCACTCATATAAATTCAATAACTTTGAGTTTTTATGTTATGTTATGTTATATGTGTTTTTATGTGCTTATAGCTAAGGAGTTGTAATAAATTATACACAGGACTAAGGCTAGAATACTAATCTGCAGGAGGGTTGGAAGTACAAAAAGTATACATAGATGAGAGTGTGGCAAAAATGGTCAGCAGCAACAGGGAGGAGAAAATCCAAAAGATCTAGACAGATGAATACATGAATCTCTGATTACCTCGTATGCAAGTCCAGCAGTCGTTTCTGGTGTTGTGTTTCTGCAGCTCCTCCTCCGTCACATCGATCAGTCGACCTCTCAGTCCGGTCAGGTCACGTCCGCTCTTGGTGAGGCGGATCCAGTCCATAAGACTGTGGCCCGGCTTCAGCGCCACCTGCGCGCACACATACACATACAAAATAACACATTCTGAGTGACGTCACCATCAGGATTTGGTGGTTCAATTCAAACAGGACAGATGCGGTCTAGTGGTGGGTAACTCGGTTACAGATAGAGGTTGTGGGTTCATGTCTGGCTGTATCCTACATTCACAACACGACAACTCAATCCCTGACCAAGAGCCTTAACCTCGAGATTTAAGATTCTTTACTTTTTGGCACATACACAGTTATACACATACAACATGCAGTTAAATGTGCCCTGAAAAGGCAATGAAACTGTGCAATAAAGTTCACAAGTAAATAAAATTTGAAAAGGCTAAAATTAAGGTAATTTTGTAAATGTGTGTCGACATAGAATGACAAATGCTCCAACATTAAATTAAAATTTGTTAGACTAAGACAGCCACATATAACCAATCAGACAGTGTGGTTGATGTGATAATGTACAATCTGATGATGTAATGAGATGATTTACACTTCAATTACAAGTTAGAAGCTGATGCACAGTAATGGTGTGAAGAGATGCAGGAGGAATCATACAAGAGAGAGAGTCCAGTCACTTTATGCACTAGATACACTGCACACACACACACACACACACACACCACTCTTCATGGCTTACACTCAAATACACACACATATTACATTATTATGTCAATCATTCAAGTTTACTTCAGCGTTAAAATCTCCTCTCGACCTCATGTATTATCTCATCTCGTTTCGTCACACCCCTAATTAATAGCATTTCAAGAATAATAGAAATAAATGGTATGGGGAAGATTATATCTGTTAGAGGTTTCGAATGTAGTTTAATTCGATTAACTGTCCAGCTCTGCTCCCTTGTCCTGAAGTAATGAGAATCTTCCCAGACCCACAGTCTGACAGGTGACTAGCAGTGATGTCAAAAACTCTCCAGGACATGAAAACAGATGTAGAACACAAAGCAGAGTGTGTCAAACCGACTGGTAAGGTGAGAGCAGAAGTGTGACGGATGTGGAATGAAGATGTTGAGGATGTGAGGAGAGTGTCGCACCTTGTTGCGGCTCTGTCCGGCTGGAGCTACGCGCTGCTGCGAGCCGAGCGCTGGGAAGGACTGGGGCGGTGAGTTCAGCATGTCCACTCCGGTCCAGCAGCCCACAGAGCCCGCTATACCTGCCAACACAACCAGGTTACACTCAAAACTACAGCTCCTCTAAAGTACAGCTCCTCTAAAGTACAGCTCCTCTAAAGTACAACTCCTCTAAAGTACAGCTCCTCTAAAGTACAACTCTAGCTACAGCTGCTCTCAGGCGGAAGCTTCATGTTGAAGATGACGAGACGCTTCTTCCTCAAACGCGGGATTCCGCCTCAGTATGGCGACGACGAGCTTCAACGAGTTTACAGTCAAACATGGGTACCAGACTTACGAGCTCTCATTCTGCTCTGTTTATTAATGAAGAAAAGTGCTCCATGAGCTCCTGCTCCGTCGTTAAATCGCTAATGTTGACGAGAAAATAACGTCACGGCTTTAAAACACACGCAGGTGTCGCATATATATGACGTCACGACCGGCTCCAGGCGCCCCCTGCTGTACACACGGATCTGACGCGGGGATTTAGCGCCTGCTGTAGCTGTTTCCCCACCCGACCAACCAAGAGCAGTCGTGCAGAAAGTACCCGAAAGTCACACTTCAGTATAAGTATAAGTACAGATACCGTCCCAAAAACTTACTTTGATAAAAGTTCAAGTCACCAACTAGAATTCCACTCAAGTAAAAGTCTTAAAGTATCTAGTATTTACTGTACTTAAGTATTACAAGTAGTCTATAACTGAGGGTGTTTTCACATATAGTCCTCTTTAAAGGAACCGAACTCAGTCCTCTAGAAGTGCTCCAAAAAGTGGACCAACAGAAAGGGAACTCGGTTCTTTTGATGTTCACACTGTGAGTTCGTTTGAAAGGGGACTCGGTTCTCTTTCTGCTTCTCTTCAGCTCAGATGGGGCCTCAGTCCTTTTTTCTGTTCATACTTCATTCTTATGGAGTTCTCAGACCTTTACTGCTTGCATTCTGCATAGTTTTTTTATTATTACTATTATTATTTTTTTTACTTCGAACAAAAACTGTTGAAGCGAACCAGGAGCGCTTTGCGTTCAGAAGGCGGGAGTTAAACAAACCGCACTGCGGACTTAAAGCGGACTGCGACCACCTCCCGATGTGGTCTCAGTTGGGTTCGTTGTGCGTAGTGTGAAAACACCCTAACTGTACTTGAGTAATGAAAGTACAAGTGCAAGTAAAGTACAGTACAGTAGTGAAGTATTATTACTTCGTTACTATACAACACTGCCCAAGAGAGAGGTGAACGCAAAGCGTGGACTCTCCCGGTTAGTCACGCCGACCCAACATTTGCAACAGCCCCCCCGGGCCTGATACACCAGAGTACCAATCCAGCCCTGGGTCCAGGATTCAAACCAGCAACCTCCAGACCATGGCTCCTGTAGAAACTGGAGCCATGTCGTCTCATCTCTCAATATACTTGTATATAGTAGAGATGGCAATAAAGTTTACTTTGACTTTGAACTGCCCTTAATTTCCTTCTGCCAGGCAGCAGCCATCCTCAACATCCTTTTCCTAATATTCTCAGCATCTCTCCTTTGTAGATGTCTAAACCATCTCAATCTCACCTCCCTGACTTTGTCCCCAAATTGTACAACATGAGATATCCACCTTATATACTCATTCCTAAAATTACTAGTGTTATTTTGAAGTATTTGGTTATATGACAATATTACTGTCTCTGAATTGTAATGTGTTACATGACTCCTGCATTACTTTCATGTGGAAGTGTGGAAGTAGGACTTGACATTGTAAAATGCTAAAATGTAGAGTACTGCATCTCGTTCTGCACCCATTTAACAAATGTAAATGTTATTCATACTTTTTAAGAGATACTGTTTAATTAAAAGACTGGATATAGAATTTCTCATATTGAAACTGTTTCTAACCTCCTGCACATCCAGTGTAAAAGTCAACTTCCACTTTTGTAGGTAATACTGCATTCAAACTGTCTCTCCTCTACTTCTATCTCTAATTCTAGTTTAAAGTTATATTTGATATTCCATTCCTAGTTTAAAATGTATGTTTTGTATTCTATTTATATATTGCTTATTCTGTGTGCATTTGTTCTCTCTTCTTTATTTCTGATTGCACTGCAAAAAACTGGAGCCACGTCGTCTTGTCTCTCTGTATATCTGTACAGTATATAGCAGAGATGACAATAACGTTTACTTTGACTTTGAGTGGAGGGCGATGTAGAGTAGCGTAATGACTGTTGGTATCACTAAATATGGCAGTAAATTTCGAGTTAAATGTGTGTTGTAACGCACTGAAATATGTAACATATTTACAGGTATAATATCACCGTAAATGTAATAGTAATGCCTTACTGTGCAACATTACTATAATTTTGTTATTTTCCACTTTTATTTTGATATGTACATTATTTTCAGTTCTCTTGTATAACACTCTTTCAAACAGTTGTAAATGTGGGCTCTGCATTTAACCCATCCATGTAGGAGCAGTGGGCAACCCATGTGCAGCAACCAGGGAGCAGTGCTCGAGGACGGTACCTTGCTCATGAGTACCTCAAGTCCGGGATTCAAACCGGTGACCCTTCGATCTTGGGGGTAACGCCCTAACTGTTACATTACCACCTACTAACTGAGGTCCCTGTTTGATTGTTGCTAAGATATCTTTTATATTAAAATTAATACAAGTGAGCTAAAAGAGTAGAGAAGTTTCATGTTCATTACTTAGTTTTAAGTTAGGGGTTTAGATTTTAGGACCAGGTGTATGGTTATTTAGCTACACTCATCATTATCTACATGGAATGTCTCCGAAAGTAGAGTAATGTAAATGAGTGTGTGTTGTATAAATCTGTGTGAGATATTATGCTTAACACAATCTTAACAGTTAGATCCAGGCCCAGGTGGAGACCATGTGTGATGAGCGAGCGCCGGATGAATCAGATGGTGAAGCTGCTCTCACGACACCGTCCATAAATTGCCCTTGTTATTTTGGCCTCCTTGCTGGAAACACACTTCATTCATGACAAAGACATGCTCGCAAGCACCCATGTGCAATCTGAGATAAATGTTATAACAGCTTTGAAGTGAGAAGATTTACTCATTTATCATTATTCAACTTGATTGATTAGCTGTGTGCAGAAGGAAAACAGCTGCGTTGGTGAAAAAAATCCAGCCTGTCCAAATCAGACAATGAAATAGCTTAACTGTTTCACCCTGTGAAGGCAGAGGCTCACCAAAACATGCGTAAACAGACAGCACGGAAAAAAGAGGAGACGGGACAGTAAAGCAGATTTAGAAAACACGGCCTTCGATTTGCTCCAATCATCTCAATGTTGTAACACAACAAGACAAATATCACCACCAAATGGCTTAAACTCACGAGAAGGACCCTAACCCTGAACATGTGGAGGGAAAAGAACGTTTCCTTTCTGAAGTTGGACTTCTTTATTCTTAAGCTAAAAATTCAGACTACATACATCCCTTACAATTTTGTCTGACACCATCTACTGAAATTATGATTTAAAAATGAATGAAGTGGCTGATGAGTAGTCCTGATTGTGCTGATGTAAGTGGCATTGTGAAATCACATTTCAAATTTCTGTAACACATGAATCTCAATGTAAAGTAGAAATTACCTGACACAGCATTCAAAATGAGAGCAAACACAGCTGAAAACATTCCTCTTTCTTCACCCTCATGTTCCTCCTCCTCCCCATCCTCTTCATCTTCACTTACCATTCCACTAAATTCTTCTAGTTGTATTCAGGCTGTCTGGTTAGTGTTAAACGCTGCTAATTTGACCATTTCTCATGTTCAGTAAGGCTCACGCGTGTATTTAACATCACACAGCTTGAACTACAGGTTTATGAGAGTTGAGGTGACTCTGCGTTTGCTGGTGTGAGGCTCTGCTTCATGACTAATCTGATTAAAACCGTCAGCAGTAAGACTGAGTGACAGCAGTAAAGACAAACTTCAGTGTAAAAGTCCTGCAGTACTGCTTCACTGGTTGTAGTTTTGGTCAGCAATTTAAAGCTAAAACACTGCCACAATAGTTTTATACATTTTTACAAAAGTATTTACAGTACTGTGCAAAGGTTTTGGGCAGGTGTGAAAAAATGCTGTAAACAAAGAATGCTTTCAGAAATATAAATAAGGATTGTTGATTTTTTTAAATCATTTTACAAAATGCAAAGTGACTGAACAAAAGAAAAATCTAAATCAAATCAATATTTGGTGTTACTACCTTTTGCCTTCAAACCAGCATCAATTCTTCTAGGTACACTTGCACAAAGTCAGGGATTTTGTAGGATTATAGTCATTATATTATTTTGTAGGATTATAGGATTATAGATCTGTGGTTAGTTCTCCAAGATGTTTGGAACAACCTACCAGCTGAGTTCCTTCAAAAACTGTGTGCAAGTGTACCTAGAAGAACTGATGCTGTTTTGAAGGCAAAGGGTGGTCACACCAAATATTGATTTGATTAGATTTCTCTTTTGTTCATTCACTACATTTTGGTGATTGATGAAAATAAATGATTAACACTTCCATTTTTGAAAGCATTCTTTGTTGACAGCATTTTTTCACACCTGCCTAAAACTTTTGCACAGTACTGTATTTGACTGTGTTTATACAGAGATGCTGCTTCACTCTGTTAGTGTTTTAAGTGAATGACAGTGCACCACGACCAAATGTGAGCTCTGTATTTGACCCTTTCGTGAAGGAGCAGTGGACAGCTGACATGGGCAGCACTCGGGGAGCGGTGCTTGGGGATGGTACCTTGCTCATAAGTACCTCGGTGGTACCTTTACTGGTCTGGGACTTGAACACTGGGCCAACTCCCTAGTCATTACACTACCAACTCACCTCTGGACCATGAGGTTATGGGTCTGAATGCCACCGCCTGTACTGCCACCTGAGCAAGACCTTTAACCCCAAGTTGCTGCAGGGAGACTGTCTCTGAAATTAGGAAAAAGTCATTCTGGATAAGATAATTATGGGCAGTTGGTAGTGTAACGGTTAGGCAGATTTGTCTGTGATTGGAGAGTCGCCTGTTCAAGTCCTGGACCAGCAAAAGTACTACTGTGGTACTCATAAGCAATGAAAAAAATCAGACACGTGAATATATGCACACTTACACAAACTCTCTCATAATACTTCCCCCCCACACACACACACCCCCTCACACCCTAACCCACCACACACACACACAGAGACAAGCACACACACTAACCCACCACACATACACACGTACACACTTGTGTGTGTAGAGGTGGGTCAGGAATCCTTAATGCTCTGCTGGACAGTAATGAGGAGGAACGTGTGCTGACGAGAGGAGCACCTGTGAACAACGGGGGTCAGGAAGACCCAAAGCTCACACACACTCACTCACACACTCACACAGCAAGGGCTCCCTGCAACACAAGAATAGAAGACACTTGTCAACAACATGTCAGTGCCACATTTTCACTTGACTTGGACCAGGACAGACTGCAACCCAACAGGACCTTCATGGTTAGAGGAATAATACATATGGACACAAGAGAAACTGTGATTGAAATAAGCAGAAAGGATACACGAAGGTACAAAGGAGGAATAAAGTAAAAAAGGAGGAATAAAGTGGTTTACTGTGATGAATATTTGCGAGTGAGAGATTATTTGTCATTGTGAACACAGCACAACCACATGTGGCCACTGCATTTGACCCATCCACGAAAAAGCAGTGCTTGGGGACACTACCTTGCTCATGAGTACCTCAGTGGTACTTTTACTGGTCCAGGACTTGAACTGGCGACCCTCTGATCACAGGGTCAACTCCCTAAATGTTGTGCTACCAACTGCCCCATAGGTGAGGATGATGTTGCTGAGTGTGGACTAATAACCTCCATAGTGGAAATTCAGACCACACTCATCTGAGATGAAAGACGAGGAAGAGGAGGGTTGCAGTTGGACTGTCTTCAAGAACATTAATAACACACTTCTCCTCAATCAGCTGAACATCTTAAACCAAGAACAGCGTCTCTTCATAAGATAAATCTGTGGAAGGAGTTAAGTGAAAAAAGTGGAAAGTAGAAGAAGAGCAGAAGATTCAGTTCAGGAGCCAGCGATCGATATAAGAGAACATCAGATGCTGGTTTAACACCATCACTCACAAAGCAAGTACAATATTATTGACATTTTTAGTCCTGGTTTCAACCATGTGTTAATAAATAAATAAACTGACCTCTTGTTCAAAGTAAAGTGATAGTGTAATATGTATGATGTCTTATTGATGTTGTTATCTTGGATTGATGATATTTAAATTTTACATGTACATTTACCAGAGCGGCACAGAACTTCTGCACCCCTGCCAATGCGACCATCACTGAAAATGAGAAAAGTGCCTGTGCCTGCGGAATAATAGTCTGGATAATAGCTCTTGATAAATGCTGTAAATGTAATTAATTAGTGGTAGTGTAATAGTTAGAGAGTTGGCCCCGTAATCAGAAGATCACCAGTTTGAATCCTGGACTGGAAACGGTATCACCAAGGTTCTCATGAGCAAGGTACTGTCTTCAAGCACTGACAAAAAGCTGCCCACTGCTCGTCCACAGATGGGTCAAATGCGGTCACATGTGGTTGTGGTGCGCTGTGTGCTGTGCTGTGTTCACAATGAAAAATAATAACTCACTTCGGTTCACTTAAAAATTCACACACTTCTTTCGTGCTACGCATCAACTGTACATGCTCAGTGCTCCACTAGATGGCAGTAGTCGTCCAGCGTGCAGCTCGGCGCGGGTCCTCTCTGTGCAATGGTAGTCACCCGTTACAATAAAACAACAGTTGATTTCACGGCTGAGTTGATTTTGAAATCCTCCTGTTAGCCGCCTCGTTTTGGGAATCGGTGTTGTGGAGAATGTGAGATTTTCTCCCACTTTGATGAAGGATTGTTGGGATGTGTGTAGTGTTGACTCCACCGCTGCATGTCAGGAGGAGCGGCACCAAAAACCTGCAAAAAACGTGGCACAAGCTTTTACAAATGCACAGCATCCCTGCGTCTGCTGTCCGTCATCACGCTGATGGCTGTTTAGGTGTTTAGATGTGTTTCTCTATCATCTCTATCATCATTCACTCTCTCTCTCTACACTCCTGTCCTTCTCTGTGTCTTCCACCCACCCCCTTCATTCGTTTTTCCTCTCTCCCTCTTTCTCCCTGTCTGTATCTATTTGTGTCTTTTCTTCATCATCTCACTTCTCTCTCTTGCTATCTTTCCTTCTCTCCCTGTTTATTTTCTCTTCTCATTTTTCCTTATCTCTCTCTCTCTCTCTCTCTCTCTCTCTCTCTGCCTCTCCTTTTTTCTCTCCCTGTCTCCTTCCTTCTCTCACTCTCAGGATATGGAAGTCACTCTGGATAAGAGCATCTGCTAAATGCAGTGAATGTAAAATGTAAATGAAACATCTGATACATTAACTTTCTCCATATTTTGTATATACTGTACATATATAGGACCTTAAACTAAATCTGTTTGTTAATTTCCATTTTCATTAGCAATGCTGTAGGTTTGCGTTTGAGATTGGTGTGAACATAAAAGCTCCCCCTTTGCTTCACCACACATAACATCGTATCAAACATCATAACTATTTTACATCAATAATAGGAATGATGTTTTCATTAAGAGTTTTAAGTCCATTCTGAATACAATAATGTGTTAATGAATGATCAGTGTAATGAGCAGAGTAAGTAGTCAGCAGAAAAGAGGCAGTTTAATACAGATTTCTTAACTTCAGTCATAGTGCAACTGGACATATCTTTCATACATCAACATGTAAATAATCATTTGGCTGCCGTTGTCGCTCTACTTTGTCTTTGGTGCAACAACAACCGAACGTGGCTCCAGTCTCTCACACGGCAGCAGGAGAATGTAGAAGCCGGTCACATTGGTGATGTGCATTTGGGAGGTGGACCTCGAGTAGAAAACACTGTTTAACCCTTTCTGCGTGATGTTATGTCAGACGTTGATGGAGCGTTACGTTTTGGTTTGAGCCTAGTGATTGGTGGGAACAGTTCAGTAATAACTAGATATTAGTGGGGACACATCTTAGGAACGGATCAGGGTGAATTTTACTACATTACATTTACATGTGCAGCATTTAGCAGCTGCTCTTATCCAGAGTGATGTTCATCAGGGTGTAGTAGTCCACATCTCTTTATCAAATCTGTAACGCTTCAACCCACAGCTGCTGTAGTTACCGGCCGAGCCTGTTCAAGCCTGTCGTATACCTGTACAGCACGTATGTGAAGGATAAAGAGTGTGTGTTGGTGTGTGGTGTTGTGTATGTAAGTCATTGTTGGGGTTTTTGAGGGTTTGCGAGGCTGCGGTGGAGCGCGATGTTGAGTGCCTGAGCTTTGCCTGGGGAACAACCAGGCAGCGTTGTGATTGGCTAGGTCGAGTGTTTACGCTGCCTAGAGCCAGGTGAGATCAGTGTCTTTGCTCAGCGAGGTTCTCGTCTGCACTCAGGCCGAGATCAGCGGCTCAGTCATCAAGATGCTCATATTCATCAGACTTCATCACTCCATCCAGCAGACGACAACTTTCACACCTCCACGCAACAAGGAGCACTTACCGGGATAAAACGCTTTACATTCTCACCTCCACCTCTACCTCTCTCCCCCTCTCTCCATCTCAATTTCCCCTCTCTATCATTATCTCTCTCTTTCTCAATCTCTTTCCTTCTCTAACTCTGTCTTTCTTTCTTTTCCTCTTCATCTCTTTGTCCCTCTCTCCTTCTGTCTCTTTCTATCTGTTCACTGTCTCTCTCCCATTCTCCCTATTTCTCTCCATCTCTGCCTCTTTGTTTATCTTTCTCTTGAACTCTTTCTTTACTTTTCTCTCATTCTCTCTCTCTCTCTGCCACTCTTTCTGTCTGTTTCTCTCTCCCTTTCTATCTGTTTCTATCTCTTTCTTTTACTCTTTTTCTTCTTCATCCACCTCTCTCTTGCTTTCTTTTCCTCCATCTTACTCTCATCATTTTCCCTTCTCCATCTCTCTCTCTCTCTCTCTCTCTCTCTCTCTCTCACTCTCACCCACTCTCTCCTACTCTCTTTCAATCTCTCTCCTCATGTGTGCCACTCCACCATCTCACACACACACACTCACTCACTCACTCACTCACACACCCACACTCACACACACACAGCCTAACTCTCTCTCTCTCCTGTGTGTGTGTGTGTGTGTGTGAGAGCGCAGCAGCAGAGGCTGGATAATTACAATTTCAGAACCATTTGCCAGATGATTACCAGCTAATCCCCTGTTTCATCTGATGAGGCACGCGTCTCATTTAGCATGGGGCCGGTCAGCGCGGGGCTCCTGCTCCGAAACACACTGCGACCCCTGCACCTACGGCCCTCCAGGACCCCGCGGACACACACACACACACACACACATACACACTCGCAGCAGATACACCTACACACTAACGCAGTATAGATCTGGATGACAGGGCTTTCTCTCACTGCCTGCTGCTTTCCCCAGAGTCTCTTCACTCCAGTCATCTTTATCCTCATATTTCTCATTATACATATGCTGTGTATTATTATTAAGCACCTTGTATTACTTTATTAAAGTGGCTATATAAAGTCTGATTAATTGATTGATTGATTGATGAAAGCAACTTCTCAGTTTTTCTCTCCATTTAATCTCCTCTCACATGAACGACGACTGACATGCGATAAAGCCTACTCACATTCAATTAACTTCACGACTAAGCATTCTCTTTATCACTGATGTCTTTCGAATTCACTGTAGAAAAATTAGGCAGAAAATAAAATGTGTAATACTGGTGCTGAATTTTTCATCCACATCCAGTGTCCCTTCAGTCGTCTGTGTGTTCCAGCATGGACAGGGTCTCCATAGCAACAGTCCTCAGCAAATCCAATTTATAACAGAGTCGGCAGCTTCCACCAGTCAGTGTCTAAATATTGTTGATAACATTCGTATTGTGTTTTTTATCATTAGCCGATCCTCTCAACACTGTTTTAATTGTCTGAATTGTTAGGCTCTGTTTGGAGTCGTCTCAAAGATAAAGCAATGAATTTTATTGCTCGGTTCTGTGTAGGAAATGATGGTATATCATATGGCCAGGATTTATGCCATGGTGGAAATAAATGTACTGTATGGAATGAATGATTTTGTACTGTGTATTCTACTGTATTTGTTGTATAGTGTGTAGGGTGGGAATTGGTAAAATTTGATCAATATCAATGGCATTGTCGATTCTGTCTATCAATCCAATTCCTTATCAATTCTCTTATCAGTTGCTGAGTAGTTTTTTTTGTCTTCCATTTTATTTTTGACAAAATGATGTCTGCACAAGACTGTGAACATCAACACATTCATAGTGATATTCAGAGTTGTTATTCTGCAGAGACATTCTATGGTTTAGTTTATGAAGAACAATAAGGTTAGTGCAGGTGGAGACACTTTGTTATCCATTTGGAATCCATCTGAATATGGAATAAAATTATTGCATATTAATAAATCATGCATGCAATAATGTCTGTACTGCTTGTTGTTATTTATCAGCTAAAATATTAGTTCCGTCTGTAATAAATGTACTTTTAAATGAACTGAAAGATTTTAGTGAATGTTGGACTTCCCTGTGAGAGTCGTAACAAACACAGCATGTGTTTACATCGTGAAAAATATCATTTATGCTCAGGACTCCTCGTGGTTGAAGGTCAAGTCGCACAGAGTGTGACGTAATGAACCGCGACACAAAACTTAGGGAAAAGTGGAAAACGTGGAGCTGGGAAATGAGAGAATCGTTAAGAAGAATAACGTTGGAGCTACAATTACGATGGAACTGATCAAATGCAACCGGTTCTGAGTCGGAGTCAGTTTTCGACTCCCATTCCTAATAGTGTGCATTGTTAGTGATCATTGCGTATTGTTTGATTTGGCTAGAGAGTTTTTCTGACCAGCATGGCAAATATACCTGATTCTGGATCACCTGAATCAAGCATGGAAATATACAGAACAACCAGAATTTGGTCTTTTGGAAATTCTGTGCTTTGGTTCAAACATTTTCCAAGTGACCTCATTGCAGGTATATGTATTGCAGCTGGAATTTGAGAAATGTTTAAAACAAGACACAGGACTTACAAATGACCAAATTCTGGGTATTACATATATATCTGTGTGTGGTATGCAGGTTTAAGAGTTTGGCACAGCACATAATACAATTTATTTGTAAAGAATTACCTTTAATCATTTTACCTTTTAATCATGCAAAATGCCTATGAATGACGAAATGTTATACAGTGCTCTTCAAAAGTCTTGAACCACACGGCACTTCAGATGCATAGTTTCTCCCATAATATGCACTTGTACACTCAGGCCCGGTTTCCTGCTCATGAGCCTAGTCTTGGACTAAGTTGTAGTATCAATGGAGATTTACTATTCAAAATCAAAACTAGTCTAGGACTAGGCTGGGAAATTGTCCCTCAATCTCTAAAGTTTAAACCATTTAAGAACATTTTTAAATTATATATTTTTTTAATTTTCTTTTTTTATGTATTTACTTTTCTTACTCTTTAGGTTTTTTTTAGTTTATTAAGACTTATTTAACATGTTGTTAACTATTTAAATTGTATCTTTTGATTTGCACAGTCTCAGGATGGTTCAGGGAACATTTTACTACATGTTGTACCTGTATAACTAGAAATGTGACAAATAAAGATTTTTTTCTGGTGAAAGTGAGTCATTTTCTATTGATTATTTGACTTGTAAACACAGCACAGCGCTACCACTACCACATGTGAGCTCTACATTTGACCCATCCGTGAAGGAGCAGTGCTTGGGGACGGTACCTTGCTCATGAGTACCTCAGTGGTACCTTTACCAGTCCTGAGTTTCGAACCGGCAACCTTCCTATCACGCGCCCAACTCCCTAACCGTTACACTGCCAAACCTTGAAGATCTTGAACCTTGAGTCACCAATATATTTTGCATCTTGCATATTTTGCAGTCTTGAGGAAGATACATTAACATGTATGTTTTCACGTTTCTCTAAATACTTTAGTGCCATTTTCCTAAAAACATAAAGAAATGAGAGGTGAAAGCTCAAGACTTTTTACATTAATGTAGATATTCATCACGGTGTAGCGTAGTGGAGATGTTTTATAGTAAAGATTACACAGATGTAAACTCACACTTTTCCCCCTGCAGCTCCCACATGTTACCCCGCATTACACCGGCCTCCAACTTTGACCTGTTGACCTCCCGCAGGCCGGGGTCGCTGCCGCAGTGCCTGGGTGCTTGGAAACGGATGGTTCCAGAGCAGAAGGGCGTAGCGGAACCCGGCGCTCAGTAGGTCACAACTCAATAAATCACGCCTGACTTGTGACCTGCGCTTCAGTTCAGGAGCTGGAAGAAAGAGAGAGATCAATGGTGTGGTCAATGATGCTGTCGCTCAGCTTTCATCGTCCACCTTTGCTGCTCATGCCACTTTGTTTATGGTGTCTGGCGTTGGCCCAGGAAATGATATTTGAAAGTAATCGATATACGACAGAAACAATTGCCTCACGCTCAAATCGGGTTACGCTCGCCACTCTGCTCTCGCTGATGGATGTGTGCAAGAGGAGACGGGTGTGGTGGAATTCTGCATCGGATCAGAAGGGATTTCAGCAACAAAAGAAAGTGTAGTGATCACAGTAGGAGGGTTTAGATCATGTGAAACCTCATTTATTTACTGCATTTACTCCAAAGTAAACACTGTTGCCCCAAATGACAGGAGAAAACTCACATTACACATCAAAGTGTGCTGCAGCTGCCCGGCACAAAACTGAACAAATGTCAGTTAAACAGCTGAGACTGCATTGCTGCTCAACATCACCAGCACTGTGCAAAATCATGAGACATCTCTCACTTCTTCATATTTTACTTACAAAATCCAGACTCGTGTTTCTAATGTAGTCTTGAGAAATTAAGGTTAAATTAAAGTGAGTGATTATTTGTCATTGTGAACACAGCACTGTGCACCACAACCACTTGTGAGCCTTGCATGTGACATATTCTTGAAGGAGCAATGGGCTGCTTGGGAATGGTACCTTGCTCATGAGTACCTCAGTGGTACCTTTATTGGGCCAGAACTTGAACCAGCTACTCTCCAATGATGGAGTCAACTCTCTAACTGTTACACTACCAACTGCCATACAGAAGTTTCCTGAAAGGCAAAGTCAAAGTTTTTGGTCTCATTTTCAGTCATGGCCATGTAGCTGACCAGTTACAAACCAGTGATTTTTGTTTGTTAAGCCACAAAGTGACCTGCAAATCATTCATTCAAGCTTTAGAAAGCTGTCCAACTTAAGGGATGAACAAATGACCGTTTCTTTAATTTAATCTGTGTAATATGCCAAAGATAAGAGAGTCATTAATAGTAGTTTTGCATCAACAAGGTGTTTCCCAAAAACATGGCAAATTTAGACACAGTCTATACCCAGTCGATTCCAGTCCTAGAGGGCCAGAATCCAGCAGGTTTTCCATCGTACTGGTCACACCTGGTCTCAGATAGATAACCACCAAAAGAGACTCACCAGGCAGGATGGAAAACCTCCAGGACACCGGCCCTCCAGAACTGGCCCACTCCTGGTCTACAGTGTATCCCTGAGAAATCAAATTCAGCAAGTGGAAAAAACTACTTTTGTGCATTAAACCACATTCCGCCATGTCTTAGAAAATGACACAAGATTGAGCAGTTTTATAGTAAATATGGCTTCATCTACATGAAGGACAGATGTCTGATGACAACACATTGGGCCTCATTAATGAAATTTCATCTTAAAACCCACTTATGCAGTTTTTTTAACAAAGTATTTTTATTAATATCCACAACGTTGAGGTTGTACATGAAAACAAAGAATCAAAAGACCCCCTCCCCCAAGCCAGACCAAAAAAAAAAACCCACAGGTGTCAATCAGCATACACATATTGTTAGTACATACGGAGGTGTCCTATCTTGAAAATCAAGTGAAACTACCAGCGTCCAAATCTTTGAGAAATGTCAAAAGTGGCTGCCATGTTGTGGTAAATCTTTTAATAGTCCCTTTAGTCCACTTATGCAGTTTTCACCAGGATATGGACATTCACCAATGTCTTCTTAGTTAAGATTCATTGCTGAGCAAGAACAGAATTTGCTGATGCTTCTACACATTTTATTGCATGTCTGTTTGTGCACAACATGAGTTCACCGTGTTTTCCTCAGATCTACAACTGTGTAATAAATATACAATTTAAAGATGTAAATCTGTTCTGAAGAGAGAGGAATGGAGCTCACTGATTTGATTAAACTATCATATGTATACTTTTTCAGCATATGTATGATTTTGCTGATGACGTGATCCGTGACATATAATCTTCTACACACACAGACACACTCTCTGGGGTGATGTGCATTATGTGTGTGTGTGTGTGTGAGGCTGGATGAGTTGAATAAACAGTTATGTTTTGGTGTAATCCCTGTAAAACCCGGCTCCGGCTCTGTCGCTGTGCGGAGATGAGAGCTGTCACTCATCACCTTAATCTGCCTCTCTGCTCTTCCACACACTCTTCCCTGCTTCATGCAGCCAATTTTCTTGCTCTGTGTGTGTGTGTTTGTGTGTGTGTACAGTGAGATTCAGGAGGGCTGTGTGTGCAGTGTAGAATTCATGCAGTGTAATATTACTGCGCTGTAATAAGAGACTGTATTGCAGTGTTTCATCATTTTCACACATGTTCACTCCAATAATGTTACTGAGACGAGTGTGATATGATTGTAATAGAGACAGACGTATTAAAGGTGCAGAGTTGATCTTTTGACCTGTGCTTGTCACAACATGGATGTGGAGCGGTCAGCGCAGTGAGGGCCTGACCTCTCTCTCGGCAGGGGGTTTGACCATACACGCGCTCCACACATGGATGACAACATGAGAACACACGCCAGCGCTGTGGACTGCAGTACTTCTCTGTTTCTTTGTTTGGAGAATGTGTTTCTCATGGCGTAATTACTGTAATGAGGCGATTATGATTTGTTGGCCACTACCACCACAGCACTACGACTACACCGTAAATCCTGCCTCAACTTGTAGCATTATCCACAATCTGCATGTGGGACATTTTATGGTGTTAAAATATGGTGGAAGTAAAGATGCTGCAGTGGTTTATTTTGGGGTTTGAGGCTGAGCTCCGAGAGGAAGTGGAATATTTCCTGACATGAATGCAACGGATGAGAGCGTACACTGGGGCAGTTGGTGGTGTAACAGTTTGGGAGTTGGCCTCATGATCAGAGGGTCACCAGTCACCTTTTAGTTTAGGTGTATTAGTCTTTTTTATTGATCTAGTCTTCTTTATTTAGCCACTTGGTGGTGGATTGCACTGGGTGTCGCGGTCACGTGGGTTTAAGGCATATGTACAGGTGTGCACACTAATTGGGAGGATGTGGGAGGTGGAGGACACACGGTTCTTACTGTAGCCATTGCCGTAGCATCCACAACACACCGCCAGCACAGCAGCATTTTATTTGATCAATAACGGAATGGGGTAACATAGCCTACATAGCGTCTGTTTGAGAAAGAAATCTTTGATTGCAGATAAACAGGAACGCCACCCAACAGGAGTTATTATTTGGACATTTGTTTATTAGGAAGCTGTGCATCGAGACACTATAGGCTGGCCTCCACTGTACCACTGAGGTACTCATGGGCAAAGCACCGTCCCCAAGCACTGCTCCCCGGGTGCTGTTAAAAAGCTGCCCACTGCCTTATGCATTATGAGGATACACAGCTGATGATGAATGTGGTTTTCTCCACTTGACTGCTGAATTTGCACATATTACACATTACACTTTCTTTTTGTACTTCTAGTTTAGAGTTTATATTTATAGTTTGTTTATATATGTATGTTCTGTGTGTCTTCTTTGTATTCTATAGTTTTGGCAGCGTGAGTGAATTGTGGGTGAAGTGTGTAGTGTTTTGGTGGTTTTAGACAGCTGATGTGTTGAGGTGTGTGTTTATAAAGCTCACAGTGTGAAGTGTTTTGAGAAAGTGGAGCTGATATTGGAGTGTGAAAATGTTTGTAATAAACTGTAATACTCCTGTTTTGTGTAGACAGCATTTTGATCTCTGTTGTCCGTTGTGTTGTTAGAGACGAGTGTGAGCCTGGCCTTGTGTGGAACTAACTTTGGCTGGGCAGTGTGCGTAAGTGTGTGTGAGTTTGTGTGTGAGTTTGTGTGTGAGTGTGGTAAGGGTTAAAGCAAATGTTCTGAAACAGCAGACTGACGTGGGCCCCTGGGGAGGATGAAACACACTCGGCCGCCCCTCTCACAGCACAGCAACGCAGAGTGTGTTTTTATTTACAGCAACTTTCTTTGAACCTAAAGATTGCCCACCACACACTCATCTCACCACACACACACACCTTTCCTTTAACTCTAATTAACACAGCCCAACTCCACAGCAAACACACACCGATGACAGTGATATCAGCCGGGGAGGGATTTAATAAGCCGTTAACATGTTTCACGATGCAGCAACAGGCCTGTTAGTAGCAGGTAAAGACAATAACAGGCGTTAGTGGGCCGGCGTGGTATTGACATTAAATATTACACAGTGCCATTAGCAAAACAGAACGTCCTGCTTAAATATTCAACCGGCGCTAATCAGGGCTGTTTAGCAAGCGGTGGTTGAGAGTGGAGCGTGAGCGCCGGCTGACAGGCCTAATCAAGAGCCCGAGATGTCTAATAATCAGGTCGCCTAATAGCATTATCACCAGCACACGCGCTCTCTCATTAACCTGCCTTCAGGAGCGAGAGACGCCACTCAGGACACAAACAATGCACGAGAAAACTGATGGAGGAGGAGCAGAAGAAAGCTCTCGATTGGTGGTGTGCTAATGAAGCAGAAGTATACAGCCATTAACCCTAATTGTTTGACCCAGTGGTTGTTCTAAAATTAGCATTTCAAAACAGTCTGAGAGAGGAAAAGAAAAGAGAGGAGGACTCATCTGGAAAACTTGTGCTGCGCTTGACTCGGAGCTGCGCATGTGGTGGAGCTGAAGTCACACGTGGTTCGGGGAATGGGGCAAGAGCAAATTAAAGGTGTATTACACCATTTCCTCCCTTCTTAAATTTTATTTTTTGAAGAAGTTGAACATATTTTTGAGAAATCAATTAGAAATACAAAACTAAGTGGGCTGTGTGGACGTCAGTGTTATGACGTGTTGTGGTTTATTGTGTGGAGAGATAAATGGAAGAAACACGTGTACAAAGAAGATAATGATTAATCAGTGGCTTAATTAACAACTGCACAAGCTGGAATCAAATGAGCCATATGGAATCAAATCCTACTATTAGCTTAATAACATATCATTTATATCAGAAATTACCAATTTATAATTGTTAAAGCACAAACCAGATGTTTACAACATGGTACTAAAATAAGAAAATAACATAAATGTTTGCACATATTTTACACATTAGGCATTAAACAACATTTTCAGTCGTGGCTGTGTTGAGTATTTGGTTCCAGCCTCACTTAGCTAAGCCCTAAAGTCTAACCAAACATTTTAAATCTCTTGGTCATGGGATTAGATTCAACACATTTTGATCCAAGTCAAATAAACTCTGTCGAATTGA
Organism: Distichodus sexfasciatus; assembly: GCA_032718565.1. Lineage (NCBI taxonomy): Eukaryota > Metazoa > Chordata > Actinopteri > Characiformes > Distichodontidae > Distichodus > Distichodus sexfasciatus. Next base: position 676,611 of record JAVGVS010000152.1, on the reverse strand, counting down.
AATATGCGTCCGGCCGAGTGGACACGATCATGAAGGAGTTAATTAGGTACTTTCTAGAACATTTACAGCAATGTTTTACTTTCTCTCAGAAGTGCAGGGCGAGAGCAGCAGAGCAAGCCTTTTCTCTTCAATTAATTATGTGATTAATCATGTGTTGCTCCCACCTTCTCCGAATTACTCCCCCTGGATGTCTCCCTCTCTCTTTTTGAGGAACACAAGCAGAGCGGAGTTAAAAACCGCAGAGCCGTCGCTTGGCCAGACGTTTGGGGTGAAATGTAAATCATTTGCATTTAAGTGCAATAAATGCATCCAGCTGGAAGTGCTTGCATGTTCACATCAAATGGACGCGTTGTTTTACATTTTCACTTCACTTCTGCCACATTTCTGCTCTTTTGACTTGTGTTTAAAAGGTCTTTTTTCTCCTTCCACTTCTGTTTCTGATGCCGTCTACATTCTGATGTTCGCAGTGGACTCTGCTCCAAAACCGGACATCTGTATTTATTCTTGTCCCACTGAATACAATAGAAAGTGTATCGTTGCCCTAGTTTAAGGTACAAGCAGGGCTAAAAGTGGAGATTTATGCCTGGAGGCTCGGAGCCAGTCGCAGTGTTAATGTCAGCGCTATTAGTGTGTGTGTGTGTGTGTGTGTGTATAGAGACTACAGCTAGTTCACGCTCTTATCACAAAAGAAACTCCAGCATGAGGTTGTTCAGTAAAACAGTAGCGCTGTGTTCTCCAGCCGATAAAGGACAGGATTTAGCAGCTCTGGGCCTGTTCTACATCTACAGCTGCTGCACATTTCACTACATCATGCTCTTGCTGCATACACTGTGTACATTTACAGCATTTAGCAGACATTCTTATGCAGAGTGACTTCCATTTTTCTCCTTTGAGTAATTTGTGGTTAAGGGTCTTGCTCAGAAACCCAGTGATGGTAGTGCTGTGGATAGTACTCGAACAACCTCTTGGTCAGAGGCGAGCATCCTAACAACATGTGACCACAAGGGGAGAGGAGTGATTATTTGTCATTGTGAATACACCACAGCTCAGAGTGCACCCCAACTACATGTGAGCTCTGCGTGTGACCCATCCAGGAAGGAGCAGTGGACCCTGACCCTGACCCTGACCCTAGAGTTTTGCTTTAAAAATTAAACATCTTTCGCACTAAATTAGATTTAAGATTTGTCCAAAACAGCTCACACACACTATGTCCACAAAACCCACCCCCACCCTTTGTCACCTGTGATCCCCCCACGGTGCCGACCCCCCTTACTTCTGATAACTACAAGCTTTACGTGTAGTAAAAAGTGGGACTGAAATTTCACACCTATCTGCAAGGTAAATACGCAGAGGTTCCTGGCACAGGGGCAGCAATGTGTGTGTGTGTGTGTGTGTGTGTGTTCAGGTAAACACTCCGACACTGTGAGCACAGCTGAGAGCGCTTAAGCAGCTCCGACTCTCAGCACAGGCTCGCTATTGTTCAGCACCGCAATGCCCGTGGCTGTTTTCCTCATGAAAATTAAACCTCATTTCACTACACGAGGCACCAGCAAACAGAAAACACCAGCACACACACACACACACACACACACAGTTGTTCAAAGTCAAAGTAAAGTTTGTCATCTCAACTATGTACACGTTCATAGAGAGATGACACGAAGTGGCTCCAGGTTCTACAGTTTGAACAGATAAGGCACATAAGTAAAAGGTATATAAAAACCTATAAATACAATAAGTCACATAGCAAAAATAAATACATAGGCTATAAAAAAGAAAAATGTTTAAACTAGAGGTAGGAAAAAGAGACAATAGTTACATGCATAATTCAACTACAATTTTGCTTCTGGAATTTCTTTTTGCATTAGATGTGCATATGATCTGTGGCAGTTAAATATGAGAATTACTATTTTTGTGAGGTGGTTCCATTGACTCCCATATAATCGGATCCAAGTTACACTGCACTTACAACCATAGAACATAAAACAATCATAAATGCCAAATCAGCTTAAAACTGTTGTAAGAACGGCTGTGTTTAAGAGTGAAGGTGTTAATACACCACACACGCTGTAAAACATGTCCTTGTGCTTCAATTCCATTCTAAAAAGTTTAACATAAAATTAAACTGGATAAACCCTTTATTCATTCATTCATTATCCGGAGCGCTTAATCCCAACTGGGGTCGTGGAGACCAGAGCCTATCCCAGCAACTTTACAGGCGCAAGGCGGGGACCAACCCTGGGCAGGCGCCAGCACACTGCAGGGCACACACACTCACACAATCACATACACATTCACACCTTACGGGCTTATTTAGAGTCACCAATTAACCTACAGTGCATGCCTTTGGACTGTGGGAGGAAACCGGAGCACCCGGAGAAAACCCACACCAACACGGGGAGAGCACGCAGACTCCACACAGAAAGACCCTACGGCCGACCCGGAGATCGTACCCAGAACTTCTCACTGTGAGGCGGCAGCGCTAACCACTGTGTCACCGTGCTGGGATATACTGATTATTTGAATTTAATTCAAGTTTTTAATTCTAACTTTAGCTTTGTATTGCTCTCTGTAAGAAATCTCTGTTTGATGTTTTACTACCACTTTACATTCTGTATGAGTGTTATATCTGATTTATCTGTAACCAGTGCTGGGGAGTAACAGAATACATGTACCGGCGTTACGTATTTAGAATACAAAATATGAGTAAGTGTATTCCGTTACAGTTACCGTTTAAATAGGTGATAATTAGAATAGAGTTACTTTGTTGAAATAAATGGATTACACTGCGGTCTTTTCCTGCTTCATATGTTAGGCTATCCCCTCTCTATCCCCTCTCTATCCCCTCTCTATCCCCTCTCTATCCCCTCTCTAATTTTGGTAATTACACACATTACAGGTGTCACCCAAACCAACCCGCAATAAGAGGCTCTAATGTAAGTGTCCTGTTAATGTTGGTGGCGTCAGTTACACAGTGGACCCGGAGCAGCACAACAGAGCCAGCAGTGCCCGGGCAGGAATGCATTTCTTACTCGCAAATTTCCTCTTTCCTCCTCTACCTACAGTAAATATACTGTCTATTCAGGGAGATTTGGGCTTAACAGCCAATTGTTAGAGAAAAACAAACAAGAATGTGCAGGATGTGATTGCTACATTCATGTAGTTGTAAAAAGCATGACAGTATATGAAGTAATCCAAAATATTCAGAATACGGTACTCACATTGAGTAACTTCACGGAATACGTTACAAACTACATTTTGGGGCATGTATTCTGTAATCTGTAGTGGAATACATTTTAAAAGTAACCTTCCCAACAGTGCCTGTAAGAAGTTGTGTAGAACTGGAAACAACCACAATATATTGCTGTTTCAGGTTTACAAATTTCAGTAGACATAGTTCTTGTATATAGTATCTGTTGTGTGGTGTTCACTCGTTCACGTTCACTCTTAGACATAGCCATGACAACTCATAAAAGTTATCATTTAAATAATTGTTTAACTAACTGGTCTGCAGTTTGAACAGACAGTTTATTGAGCATATAACATGCAGGATTTGTTGGTGCTGGTGGGAGCTGAAGAGCAACTTCCTAACCAAACATCAGGGTCACCAAATTGGATAACAGCAAAATAAACCCAGTTCATCAGAGCCAGTGAGTTGAGATGAGTTGCTATGGTGTTAATAAACTCTGTGTCAGCCAGCACTCAGAGCTCCTTCATTCAACGACTAATAATTAAAGTAAACACGACTGTGGGAAGAGCTACCTGTGTGAGAGAGGGCCGGGGGCGAGCGTGTTTAGGGATCACTTCAGGGTGAGGGTCGTTAGTGAGCGGAATCAAAGACACAGATGGTAGTTACTGCAGATACTTTTAATACCGTCTACCTGTTTAAAGGACAGGCTGGTTGACGTGTGTGTTTCAGGCTGGCACTTGGCCCGTTCAGCCGCATACCGCCATCTGTCCATCCTGGCATTTCAGAGTAGCTCTCCTCCTCCTCCTCCTCCTGCTTCTGCTTCTGTCATCCCTCTCTCCCTCTACCTCCTCGTCAGTCCCCCACTCTAACGTCAATTGAAACAAGCAGACAGATGATACCAAGGATGCTGCTGCTGCTAACATCCCACAACTCCACTTCACACACACACACACACATGCTTGTATTACTATCTTTGAGAGCTACTTTGACTCAATTTAAATAACACTACACCTAACCCTAACCCTAACTCTAAGCTCGGTAAGCAGCTCAGGAAGATTTGGTCTAATTGTCTAATGGTCTGAAGGATGCTGGCCTCTGGACTAACAGGTTGTGGGTTCAAATCCTACCTCCAGCACTACCACCACTGCAACCCTGAGCTGCTCCATGGAGACTGCTTCTGAAATTGGGAAGTGAAGTCACTCTAGATAAGAACATCTGCTAAATGCTGTAAACCAAAAGCAAATCTTTTACCTCACATTGTCTCAAATCATCTTTACATCTAACCAGCACAAGCCCTAACCAGCAAGCCTGAGACAACAGTGGTAAGGAAACGCTCCCTCTGTGGTGAACAGGATGAACCCTTAAAGCAAGACTCGTAAGGGAACTCCATCCTCCACCAAACCAGATTGTCTCCACCTCGTTTTTCAAATAAAACACAGAAATGTCAAAATCAGTTTTTCAACAAAGTCCCCACAAAGCTAATGTCAAGTCCTCACCGCCCCCTAAAGATATGAACACACACACGCACACACACACACACATCTAACGGCTCGCTGCGCCCAGCTCACCTCAGCTCAACAGCAAACACATGCCCGGCTAATCAGCTTAGCGTTTAGGACTGACACTCTCTCTTTCTTTCTCTCCCTCCTTCTAAACCTCCCCTTCACACTCTCCCCGCCTCCATCATCACCACCCTGCCACCCACATACACACCTTCCAATACACACACACACACACCGACACACACACTCCAAGTCCCCTGCAACACTTTGCTGCAGGATTAATATCTAATTATGTCAGGTCACTCGTCCAGATGGACCCTCGCTCGTCCCTTTGTGTCCCCTTCACCTCTCACGCGAGCCCTCTGACCCCCTGTATCGCCGTGGCAACACGTCTGGGTGTCCCTCCTCGGGTGGGACGAGGGGACGGGGCACTCGGTACACTCTCTCTCTTTTTCCTCTCTCTCTGTCTTTCAGGGAAGAGCACTGAAGCCCTGGTAGTTGGTATTCTGGGCCTATCTCACGCCTGGTTAAACCCCATGAATAGATGGATGCAGGAGGGAGGGAGGGATGAGGGAGGCAGAGGGAGGAAGGGTGGCCGTGGCCGTGGCTCTCTGTGTGTCTGGTGCCAGACAGATGGTTGAGAACACAGAAAACAAGCGCTGGTTTGAAGAGCATCAATGGCCATAATGTGCTCTTTTTTCTCTCATTAATGTTGGAGAAGATAATAGTAGAGAATTAGGGGATCGCACTGTGAAAGGAATACGTCTGGGAGAATTTGCACACTGACATGAAAAAGACGCCCCCCCCACACCTTACTACTGCACGCACGCACACACACACACACACACACACACACGGACTGGTTTAATCAAAAGATAAAAGGATATAGACATGCATTCTGTAATTTTGCAGCACGAACCTTGCCACAAATATAATCAATGTAAAAGCAATTCTTTGTCCCTCTTTCATAATGTACAGTCCTTCAGATTAATGCATGTGAGTAAAGTGGCAACCTTTAGCTAATCCTGCAATGAAGAAATAAAGAAAAATGTTCAAATAAAGAATGCATTAATCTTGGTGTATGTGTAAAGAATCTTAAGACATTTTAAAAATCTTCTATTTTGAGTGTTTTTCCCCGCAGAACTCTTTAGCACCAATGTGTAAAATCTTGTAACAACATTATGTAGTGTTGCAGTTTTCCTCAAGAAACTATTTTTGAGTTTATGTGTAAAAATTTGATAATAAATTAGATAATGTTAGAGTAGCAAAAGCAATAAAAAAATAAAACTACTGTTAATGCACACAGGTGGTCACTGACAGAATTCCAAAAGTATTTAATGTAAAGTGAGGTAAAGTGAGCAGATTGCATGAATTTGGTCAAAGTCGACTTTAATGTCAGCGCTGTGCAACATTAGCACCACCTGAGCTGCTTTAGTGAGGTCTGATCATCTCAAATATCACCTCTTACTTGTACCGCTAGGCAGAAGTGATGTCAACTACAGCTAAACGTGTCATCTGTATGTTATTTTAAGAAAATTCAGTCATTATTCTTATTGATTTGTTTTTGGTTTGCAGTGGTGCGGGATTGACTGGATTTCTGGATGAACTGTAGTTAAAAAGTAACAAGCAATAGCCACATGGAGATGAGAAAAGTAATTGTGGTTTAGATTCTCTCCAATTCCTCCAAGTTTCCAAAAGCTGGAGCAAAGAAGCTCAGCAGAGAGAGAAAGAGAGTGTGTGTGTGTGTTTCTAAAGCACGGCGCGTGATGTAGGCCTACAGCTCAGTGGACATGCCAAGGTTAAAATTTCCATTGCTAATATGAACTTTGCATAAGTGCTTATAATGGTAGCATCCCGTCTGCCTGATCATTGTTTTTCCACTAAAGTAAAGCAAAGCCCCAAAAATTCCTGGGCAAATATAAACTTTGCTTAAGTACTTATAAGGCTGTTTTTTCTTGCCCATATGGCGGCCAAAGGCACAGAGCCCACAGAGAATACAAAGCAGCTCAACTCGGCTCGGCTCGACTCGTCTCCTCCCCCACGCCGAAGAGCGGCGCTTCAAAGAGTCTTTAAACAGTTAACAGGAGCCGAGAAGATCCACAACGCCACCCGGTTTCAGATGCTTTACTTCACACAAAGAGAGTCTGGAGCTCACACACTTCCTCCGAGCGCTGCGTCTTACTCAACTCTACTGGTCAATACCCAAACCATGAGCCATGACAATGATAAATCCTAAACATTGGGTCTGTAATCTCTCAAAAAACGCAGGACGCTGCGAAAGTAGTTCTCAACACAAATATACATGTGTACTGTACAACAATATATTGTGTGTTGTATATTGTCTTGTATATTCTACCGTATATGTTATATTGTGTAGTGTGCAGTGTAAGTGTTCATTGTGTATTGTATATTGTATATGGTATTTAAACTCTGTTTCATGTTTCTACACTGTCTATATTTGGTTAGAGACACTAACCACCAACTCCTTGTAAAATCTGCTGACCGACATGGCAAATAAACCTGATTCTGAATTATATATGAGTTTCTACTGTAAGAGCAGTCAGCGGTACAGAGTTTACATGTTTTCTCTTAAATTAGAGCTTAATCATCATTCAGGGATAATAATCAACATTGCGTCATTTCCTAAAGATTTGCTGCAGATACAGTAGTATAAAGAAGGGTATGTAAATATGCAATAGTGAACAGTATGATAGTATAGAAATATAGCTTTCACAAATTTCACATTTGTAATATTCATTTGCTCTAAAAATCTAATATTAACCTATAATAAAATAAATGTCTAGCTAAAGTAAATATTGCATATTCCATTTTGACGTTTCCTCCATCTAGGGCTCCAGAGAGCGTGAAATCATCATACCCTTTTTATTCATGTTGTATTCTTATTTTTCTTGCTGTATTTCCCATTTGCTCTCTTTCTTTCTTCATATTTTCTTCAGAATTTTCTCATTTCCCATTCTCATTTTTCTCATTTTCTCATTTGTTCATTGAATATTTTCAGAACAAATTTATTTCTGCCTCCGACAAAAGTTATGATGGTTGTTTGAGATTTTAGTGGTCAGCTTCACTAAGTCAAAGATGATGTGAAATGCTGCAATCAGTGAGTTGTAGAACATTTTTATTTTAGAATGATGCTAAGAGTTTTATTGTTGAAATGATTGCTGCTGCATGTACTGGTTTTAACATTTCATGCCTTTACTGATTAATACCAAAAATATACTGGTCTAAGGTGTAGTACCAATGGAGATTAACCATTCAGCTAGCTAGTTTAGGACTAGGCTTAATCCTAGATTGGGAAATTGGGCCACTGTGTGGTAAATGTGTGGTTATGAGCAGTGTATATCTATAAAAGAGACAGGTCGTGTATAACTGCGCATTATTCTTATGAGATGTATAATACGGTAACGAGGTGGAGCAGGTCTGTGTGTTCAAGTGATGCCCGGGCGGCTGGTGTTGGGTGTACAGTAGGGTGCGGGAGTGCCACACGATGCCCAGCTCAGAGAGCGAGAGAGAAAGAGTGGTAATTAGCCTGTTAATATATTAGTGCACTGCATCGATTACCTGGCTAATCCGATCACAGGCGCAACATTGATCCCTCATCGAGCGCTCCAACAATAAGCACTTTGAGCAGCGCTGCGCTCGATATCGCTCTCACTCCGGCCTGCTGTTGCACATCATCGCCTAAAATAAGCCAAACATTCAGCTTTCTCTGGAGCAGCTCCGATCAATGCAGAGCAGACCAGCTGCATTCAGATGACTTTCTTAACCACTCTCTCTCTCTCTCTCTCTCTCTCTCTCCTCTCTCTCTCTCTCTCTCTCTCTCCCCTCTCTCTCTCCCTCTCTCTCCCCTCTCTCTCTCCCTCTCCCCTCTTTCTCCCTCCCTCTTTCTCTCTCTCTCTCTCCCTCTTTCTCTCTCTCTCTCTCTCTCTCCCCTCTTTCTCTCTCTCTCTCTCTCTCTCTCCCCTCTCTCTCTCTCTCTCTCTCTCTCTCCCTCTCTCTCTCCCTCTTTCTCTCTCTCTCTCTCTCTCTCTCTCTCTCTCTCTCCTCTCCTCTTTCTCTCTCTCTCTCTCTCTCTCTCTCTCCTCTTTCTCTCTCCCTCTTTCTCTCTCTCTCTCTCTCTCTCCCTCTTTCTCTCTCTCTCTCTCTCTCTCTCTCTCTCTTTCTCTCTCTCCCTCTTTCTCTCCCTCTTTCTCTCTCTCTCTCTCTCTCTCTCTCTCTCCCTCTTTTCTCTCTCTCTCTCTCTCTCTCTCTCTCTCCCTCTTTCTCTCTCTCTCTCTCTCCCTCTTTCTCTCTCTCTCTCTCTCTCTCTCTCTCTCTCTCTCTCTCTCTCTCTCTCTCTCTCTCTCTCTCTCTCTCTCCCTCTTTCTCTCTCTCTCTCTCTCTCTCTAGGGTTAGGGTTAGGGTTAGGGTTAGGGTTAACCCTATTCCCTTTCTGTCTCGCTAAGCCCATCTCCCATTTCCATTTCATCATCGTTATCATCATCATCATCATCATCATCATGTCTCTCTCTCTCTCTCTCTCTCTAATTTAAATCAATTTTTGATTCAGGCCTCTTTTCATCTGGTTTTTAACCTTTGCCTTTCATATAATCTCTCTCTTCCCTCAGTCTTTCTCTTTTTCTCTTTCTCCCTTCCTCTTTTCAACAGTTTGGTTCCTTTTTGCATTGCTTCGCCCGCATCTACCCCCCCTCTCTGCTTTCTCTTCATTTATTTAGTTATTTTTTCAATTCAAGCAGATTCTCTGGGTCTTTTAAACCTCCCACGTCTCCATTTTTCATCCATTTCTCTCTCTCTCTCTCTCTCTCTCTAGAGGTCCATGTGATGTGCAGCTGGCAGCTGGAGTGTTTGGAGCAGCTGAGAGCCGTAAATCAGGAGCAGGCAGAATTCCATCCGTGGTGCTGGCATGCACTCTGTCAGCTATGAAATAAAGATGTAGCGGAGCGGAGGGTCAGAGGTGCCAGTGCCCCAACCCCCCAGCCACATCAACACTCCCCCAAAATCACCCATTCCACAACTACCCCTCAATCACCCTCACCAGCTTCTTCCCCCCAATCACCCTCACAACTACCCCCTCAATCACCCTCTCCACAACTACCCCCAATCCACCCTCACAACCACCCAATCACCCATTCACAACTACCCCATCACCCCACTCACAACTGCAATCACCCACTCACAACCAATACCCCCCCAACTACCCACTCACCCTCAAAGCTACCCCCATCACCCACTCACAACTACCCAATCACCCACTCCACAACTACCCCCAATTACCCATCAGCTTCCCATCACCCACTCTACAACTACCTCCCTCAATCACCCACTCCACAGCTACCCCCCAATCACCCTCTACCAATCACTTATTCACAACTGCCCCATCACCCTCCCACAACTACCCCAATCACCCTCCCCATACCCCATCACCCTCCAGCTTCCACCCCCATCACCCTCACAACTGCAATCCTTACTCACAGCTACCCCCCAATTACCCCACTCACAACTACCCCATCACCCCTCTGCTACCCAATCACCCCTCCACCAGCACCCCATCACCCCTCCCAACTACCCCACAATCACCCACTCCCCAGCTACCCAATCACCCTCACAGCTACCCCCAATTACCCACTCACAACTACCCCATCACACTCACAACTTCTTCCCCATCACCCTCACCTTCTTAATCACCCCTCCCCAACTTCTTATCACCCACTGCTTCTCCCATCTTGCTCCCACCCAGCTACCCCATCACCACTCACAGCTACCCCCAATTGCCACTCACCTTTCACCCAATCTTACTCCCAGCTACCCCCATCACCCTCACAACTTACGCCCCACTCACAGCTACCCCCCCAATTGCCACTCACAGCTACCCCCCAATTACCCCACTCATGCACCCAATCTGCTTACCCCCAATCACCTCCCACAACTACCCATCTTGCATTCACAGCTACCCCCCAATCCTTGCACTCACAACTGCCCCTCAATCACCCACTCCCACCTTCTCCCATCACCTCTGCTTCTCCCCCCAATTACCCACTCACAACTACCCCATCACCCCTCCTGACTACCCCCAATTGCCCTCTGTCTACCCCCCAAATTTTTCCTCTGTACCCATCACTTACTCACAACTGCCCATCACCCCACTCACAACCACACCCAATCACCCTCTAGCTACTGATTACCCCTCCCCAACTACCCATCACCTCCCAACTACCCCCATCACCCTCCCAACTACCCAATCACCCACTCACAACTATCCCCCCAATTACCCACTCACAACTCACCACTCATACACACACACACACACACTCTCACACACACACACACATACACACACACACTCACACACACACACACACCTCTCTACACACACACACACACACACATACACACACACACACACACACACACACACACACACATACACACACACACACACACACACACACACACACACACACACACCTCACACACACACACACACACTCACAAACACACACACACTCCCACACACACACACACTCACACACACACACACATACACACACACATCACACACACACACACACACTCACCACACACTCACACACACACACACACACTCACACACACACACACACACACACACACACATACACACACACACACACACTCACACACACACACACACACTCACACACACACACACACACACACACACACACATACACACACACATACACACACACACACACACACTCACACACACACACACACACACAGACACTAGGGGGCGGAGCGTGAGCGAGTTGAGATGAGACCAGACCAAAGCACATTTTACACCACATGACAAATAAAAACATGCAGAGTTGTTATTACCCCGAGACATTCTATGACCTAGCGCTGTGAAGGAAATTAAGGTTAGCGCTGGGTGGAAACACTTCTTTATCCATTTGGTAACTATCTGGATACATGATCAAATTATTTGATACATTTTTCTATATTTATTTTTCCCTGTTGATTACTCTCTAACATCATAAAATGAAAATATATTCTATGATCAATTGAAAATGAAATACTTAAGTTTTGGATAATTTTCTGCAGATTGGACTGAGCTGCTTTTGGCCTTTATGGAAGACATCTACATTTTTGCACACGATGGCATTCCACACGAGCACTAACGCATGTGTTTACATCGTGAATAATGTAATTATTGCTTTCTTTACGCAATTACTTCATTTTTTGTGCAGGGAATTACTCAGAAATAATTTAACATACAGAGGAATGAATACAATGTGCGGTAGGTTGAAAGTCTTGTGATTCTGACGGTATGTGTGTGGTTTCTGGAAGTTAAAAGGAATCTGCGTTATTAAAACACTAATTAATAAACAACACGAAATGCCTGCGTCGCTCTCAAAGAGTTTTAATAATTATATTCTCAGAGTTGTGGCCTCGACTGGTCTCCCGAGATCTCACCAAATAGTGATCCTGCATCAATGTAGCACAACTGTTATAACTTGTTTATCACTGATTATTAATGATATAAAACCTGTCTACAACCTCATTAACAACCTGATTATTAATCATTTATAGCTCTTTATAAGGGAAGTCTCATTGTAAAGTGGTAACCAGTGAGCTAATGTTGTGCTTCAAGAGTCGTAGATTCTCTTCTCAACTCAGAAAATTCTTAAATAAGAATAAGATGGCGTTCTGGTGGTTCATATATTCACCTGTGGACCTAGAGGTTGTTGCTTCATCATCACTGGGTGAACAAGACCCTTAACCTTAGGTTGCTGCAGGGAGAACAATATGGAAAAACTATAAAGTGGCTCTGGATAAGAGCATCTGAAAAATTAATAATTAATTAATTAATTTTAAAGACTGTAAGTAGGTTAAGAACAGATTTCATTTTAAGAACAGTTGGTGAAGCACAAACACTTTAAACAGCTTACTTTTATACAGTCGAGAAACTTTATTTTTATCTTCACACAGATTGAAACTCATCACTGATTTTATTTCTATTCATATGTTGTTTTGTATAGTGTGCATTGTTAGTGCTCATTGTGTATTGTATATTGATCTGTCTTGTAGTATTTATGTAAGTTTCACATGTCCATATTGTTCATATTTGTCTAGAGAGACACTAACCACCAGAAACTAATTCCTTGTAAGTTTTTCTGACCTACACGGCAAATAAACCTGATTCAAGTTGAGAAGTTGCACATAATGCTCCTCAAACAAACCATGCAAACTGTTAGCATCTTAACTTTACATTTACAGCATTCCCCAGACGCTCTAATCCAGAGTGACATCAAGTCCCTAATTACATCGACAGCCTCCTACCACCAGATCCTCCACTCCTGATGAAATACCAAGAACACAAATGCTGTCTCTTGCCTTTCTCTACTGAGGCCACAGCTCGGGTCAGAGAGTTAAGTGAGCAAGGTGAAAGGTCAGGGGTCGAGTTTCAGAAACAAAGAGATTTATGTGTTTGTGTTTACATACTTTTACTCAATGCCTCAGCACGGCAATTTAGTTGACGCTCTACTGTCGCAAGCTGAAAGTAAACTTGTGCAGAGTGATGAGGCAAACGACCAGTAGCACAAACTCACACCAACTTTATTTGTCCACTCACTTAAACATATAAACTCCCTCGCTCTCTCTCTCTCTCTCACACACACACACACACACACACACCATTACCAATACAATCTCTCTCACACGCACACACCTGTTACTGCGGTTCCTGCTCTACAGCTCAGTTGCAGTGAGACATCAAAGCCTCCAAATCAAACGAGGAGTGTGAGCTTGTCTCCAGTTTAACGGCCGCTGGGTTTTGGGCTGCACTTGATGAGTCTAGTCTAAGGCCTGAGAAAGCTGAGGTTAAACCCCAAACTGTAAAACCATCTCCCCACTTCCCCGTCTCACTGCTGCTTTGAAGGTGAACAAAGGGGCGGCTTGTCCCGGGGATAAGTCCACACGGCCTCGCCTCCCTCGCCTCGCCCGGCCCACCCACTCCCACCATCACCACGCCAAACAAACACAAGCCTGCATTCACTTCTCACATTAAAACCAAAGCCTAAAAATGTCATTTCTCAGTATTCATTTCCACGACCAAAATGAAGTCCTTTTGAGTCATTTTCTACTTCTCATTTAGAATAATGTGCAGTTCAAGTCCAGTTTTGATTTTTATTACCAGGAACTGATCAGTAATGGAATCTATCTCTATATCAATCTATCTGTCTGCCTATATATCCATCTTTTTTCTTTTTTGGTTGACTGCAGTCACTTCCACTCAGTGTATTTTTACCTAGATAAAAATAAGGGAAAATAGAAGTTGCGCTGGATAACAGCGTCTGAATAAAAATAATCAAAATAAAGTAATACAACATGGGTGAATGTCTGAATCTTATGTGTTTCTTTTTAAGAACAGTTGATGAGACACTTTTTAAACATCTTATTTTTATACACTCAAGTGGTGTTAGATTATTATCTGCTGTTTGGAACCGAAATCGAACCCTGACTCATCACTGATTTTATTTCCACATGGATACGAGGAGAAGTTGCTGACAATGTTCCTCAAACAAAACATGGAAACTGTTAACGTCTTCATTTACCTTTACATTTACAGCATTCCCCAGATGCTCTAATCCAGAGTGATGTCCATTCCCTAATTACATCAACAGTCTTCTACCACCAGATGAAACACCACTCCTGAGGAGTGTGTTTTTACACAGATTTTACCACTTTTCATTTAAGCTTAAAATGAGAAATTAAAACATCTTGTTATTTGTATTTTATCATTTTGTTTTTGGAAACAAATATTGCAAAATGTTTCTTATTTGGTTTTTGGTTTTAATGTGAAAAAGTGAACAAACGATACACAGAGAAAACACAACAAACGCTCAATCTGTCCCTCGTCCTGCTCGCTCTGATCACCACCAGTCATGAAAGCAGCGCACCGAGTTTCACCCTCGTGCCAAACCAGCATCCATGACCGAGTTCAAAGTGTACGACTGGCCCTTCCCAACATCCGTATCGCTTTCACACTGATTAATCCATCTGATTTGAGTGTTTTATGAGACACAGTATATCTCTCGTGGTGAAATAAAAGAGATGGAGCCGGTGGTGGTGGTGACATTTGGAGGGAGGCGGGGTGTGGGTTAGAGAACCTCTTTAAAGCCACCTTGGTGGTTGGTGTGGCTTGTTCATGGAATTTAGGATGTGTAGAGACGTCGTTCTGCGGCCACATCTGATGATAAAATGTCAGTGACAGGTTTATGGCAGTCCGGCTGGGGCGTCCTGATCTCGAACTTCCCTGCGCCTGTCCGATCGGCTGTGCAGCTGTTATTATGATGGCAATTAACGGCCGCTCACATGGCCCCGGCCATTTGATACGTCTCCCCAAGAAAAAGGGATCGGGACGTAAATAACGATGTTTAATGAGCCTTCTGATTTTAATAACTCTTGCACATACCCTCCACATCTGCCAAGTCACTCACAGCAGTGCCCTCTGTGCAACAACAGGGCTTCCATTACAGGTATAACGAGGCCTGGCAGACTGCAGCAGCTGGAGTGGGCACTGAACCCTCCTCAGTAGTACAGTACAGAACAGCACCAGCTCTACTGTAGAGCGATGAGGGAACTCGGGCGATAAGCATAACCAGAGCAGCACAAGCACATCGATCTACTCAAGAGTCTGATTTAGCAACAGCTATCATCCTGTAACTAGGGGTGGGAATTGGTAAGATTTTATCAATATCAGTGCCATTGTCGATTCTCTAGGGTTATCAATTCTCTTATCAGTTGCTGAGTAGTTTTTTTTGTCTTCCATTTTATTTTTGACAAAATGATGTCTGCACAAGACTGTGAACATCAACACATTCATAGTGATATTCAGAGTTGTTATTCTGCAGAGACATTCTATGGTTTAGTTTGTGAAGAACAATAAGGTTAGTGCAGGTGGAGACACTTCTTTATCCATTTGGAATCCATCTGAATATGGAATAAAATTATTTGATAACAAATCATACATGCAATAAATATCAATGTCTGTACTGTGAGTAGAACACTGCTTCTTGTTATTTATCAGTTAAAATATAAGTTTTATCTGTAATAAATGTGAAGATTGAACTGAACTGGAGGTTTTAGTGAATGTTGGACTTCCCTGTGAGAGTCGTAACAAAAGCAGAGTGTGTTTACATTGTGAAAAATATCATTTATGCTCATGATTCCTCGTAGTTGAAGGTCAAGTTGCAGAGAGTGTGACGTAATGAACCGCGACACAAAACTTGGGGAAAAGTGGAAAACGTGGAGCTGGGAAATGAGAGAATCGTTAAGAAGAATAACGTTGGAGCTACAATTACAATGGAACTGATCAAATGGAACCGGTTCTGAGTCAGAATCAGTTTTCGACTCCCACCCCTACCTGCAACAATGTACTCACTCTGACTTTTACATTTACAATTATGGCATTTAGCAGATGATCTAATGACCTTGGGTACCGTCTCTGAGCACTGCTCCCCGGGTGCTGCCCATGTCAGCTGCTCACTGTTCCTTCACAGATGGGTCAGATGCAGAGCTCACATGTGGATTTAGTGCAATGACAAATAATCACTCACTCTTATGAAGCAGGATTCTACAGTAAATTCACATTTGAGATTTCTCACAAGAATGTACCTCAAATGTCCTTCTACAGGAGGGTTTAACTGTTGGCTTAGGTTAGCTGCCTGAAACATAAAGTAATACTTCCCGAAATATTCCCAAGTCCAAAACACCTGTTAATAATACTCAGATTCTACACAGTTAGGTCAATTAGTACCGTTCAGCAATGTGTGCTATTCCCACAGTGGAGGCTGTAAGAACGGAGGCCTGATGGAGAGAGTTATGGTATGTCACATGTAAATATGGCATGCAGGGTCACTGCTCCCACCGTGGGTACGATGCCATCCAATGTCATATTTTGGGGAGAATTATTACTACATACTACAAAGCTGCGGCTATACTTGGCAGCTCTGCTCAGCAGTTAATTATTTTCTTTACATGTGGCATGTCATTCTTATGTATGAGCTACACAATTATTCGAATGTGGGAAATGCTCTGTGAGGATAGACAAGTTTATAAAGAGTGGGTTCAGCTCCACACAGCTCTGGCTGGATCTGCTCTTGAGAGTTAGATCATTTGAAAGAATTTTAGCAATTTGAATAGCTGTGGTTAGGATGGGTGACAGTAGACTACTGTACGTGAATCAGTCTCACCATCAGAGAATTTCAGGGTTTGTATAACAATTCCATACCAACTGTGCCAGCTTTGGACTGGATTAGATATGTTTGTGGTGCTCTCCTTGTCCTTGTTGCCTGAGTTCTCTCATCGCTCTGCAGCGGAATGGGTGCTGTTCTGTACTGCACTGTCCAGTAGATTTCAGAGCTGTTTTGAATGTTGCACAGTCTGTTTTATGAATGGCGATCATTTTGGTTTTTTGTGTCCAGAGTTCTGACAAATGACATTATGATTCTGAAACTACTGTAGTGCCGAGGCAGTTGTAAAGAACTGTAAAAGCTGTAATTGTTCTGATTGTTTAAAATGTTTAAAGTGTGGCACCACAACTAAACAGTGAGACTGCTGCTATCTCGCATGTGGAGAAGCTCAGTTAATGTCAAGGTGATTTTGTAAGTACATAATTTCATTAAAAATACAAATGCAAAATGCAGTAGACCGTGTGTATTACAAGTGGCGATCTTCCTGAGTTTTACACCTGGAGATTAAAAAAGTAGCATCAAGGTTCTGAAACTAGAGCCAAAACAACTGTATAGAGCTGCAACATGCATTTATAACACCGCAGTGCAACTGAGAGATTGTGAGGTAGGTGAGGATGGTTTTTTGGTGTAATATGAAGCAGTCGACAGCTATGAGAGGCAGACAGCGTCTCTTTCTTCACACCGGCGCTGAGGAATCAATCAATGTGAGTCGGGTCACTGTGATTCAGCCTTCTGCCGAGGTGCTGACAGGACCTTGGCGTGGAGGGGGGCACACTGGACCAATCGATGCTCCAGGAATGAGGGGATGTGGGGCACTGGAGTCGGACTGGGTTGAGGAGGAACGCCTGGGGGACTCGGTCTGGGAGTCTGTCAGGTATGTTACGGTATGAGAGCTGCTGCTGTTGCAACCCCATCCCCATATCACATGCAGGCAGGGAGGGATGGGGAGGGGAAGGGGGAGGTTGATAAGCGTTTGACCACATGGAGCACCGCATGGAACACATGCAACACACACACACAGCCACCCAGTTACTCATTACACAGAACGGGCTATTAAATCACTTTTTCTCACAGTTAAGTGCAGCACTGAGTTTTTCCTCCACGTTTTAACTTATTCATGAGCAAACTGATCTGACTCAAACTCTCACTTTGCTTAAAAAGAAAAAACAAATGATGAAGACATTAGTTTAGTAATTGCTGCTTAATTTGGTAATTAAAACATTCACAGATACATTCTTCACTATATGTTTGGAGATAATCCTTAGCCATGATTGGACTTAACCCTAAATATATGCTTGGTAAAGAAACTTTTCTGCTCTTTTACTTTGCTTACATTGCCTTTAGTTCAAAAGATATCTGAGCAACCGCCAAAGGATGATGCCACTTTGAAATCTGTAGGTGTAAATTCTGAAATCTTTTCCCAATAATACACCTCAAATACTCACTGGAATCCATAATTACATCTAAATAATAATAAATAAAATTAATAATAATAAATATCATCTAAAGAATACTAACCTAGCATCAGTAGCCAAAATTTACAAACATCAAAACAATTTCTAGTTTCTCTAAAACTTTTCCTGGAGATCATCAGACTCTCACGTAAGTCTTAAACTCACAAGTATCTACTGCAAAATACTGCATGATCGAAAGGTTTTCAGATATCATGATTGTAAATGTGTCAATTTTGGCATTCTGTGAAAAACTACTTTTCTAAACACTGATGTCTTGATACTGCAGAATGCGGTGAGATCATGCATGTTGAGAGCTCTTATTTCCATGAAGAGAGACGCATAGTTTTTGCCTCTGTTGCACAAGAGGGCTGTGGTTGGGGAACATAGAGAATACCAAAATAGTCTGCACATATCCATATCTTGAGGCATTCTATACACTTGACACTAAGATATTTATAATCTCTCGGCACTCCACGGACCATAAACAACACTGATTCACCAAAAACTTTGAGCCGGGCCATAAAATATTACAAGCGGTGCTGCATTCCACATGTGTGTGTTTGGCTTTTAGGTGTGTTTTTCTGTTATGAACTCATGTGCAAGTGTTTCTTTAAAGTGTTAATGTTTCCGGATGTGTGATGTGTGTTTGTGGGGGGTGTGTGTGTGTGTGTGTATGTGTGTGTGTGTGTTGAGGGAGTGTTAGGATACTGGGCTCCTGCCTCGTCAGTCCTCTCAGCTATGTAGACATCCTGTCTAGAATGGAGCGTGTCGGACGCAGGAAGGGTCAACTTGCCCTTGTGACCTTTTTAGCGCCTTACGACCTGCAGCTCAAACGCACTTTTCTTAAAGTGTGCACCTCGAGCCTGACTTGTGGAGAAGTCTCCATCATCTGAGGAATCTCTGAAGCTGGACCGACCTCCTGGCACCTCTACTAACCCTCCAGATCCTCCTGAAATCACACACCTCATTTTCAGCTACGTCTGATGTGTTTGTGTTGAAGGATCTATTAAAGCAAATTAATTACAATTGAGTTTAATATTTGAGTGCACCTCACACAAACTCAGAATAAACTATTTTTACCTTTACAAGCTCTTGGCAGCTGCCAGATGGAGTTGGAGGATGGAGTTCACCTTGGCCAAGATGGAAGTAAGAATCTGTGTCTGTATTTATCAGAATGTGTGATTGAAAGACCTCCAAAACACCATCATAACCTGACTGGGACTTGATGTTACACTGTTAAAAATATAGATTTTTGTATTATTTTAACATGATGTTTCACATCTTTAAATGAACTTACTTTAAGAGTGTCCTACAGCACAAATCCTCAGTATTACAGGATGAAACAGCTTGGATCCAGCAACTACTATAATAAAACAGTAACTTGTCGTGGAGCTTCCATACTGTTACTCACTAGAAGCTTGTATCTTGAAATCTACCATTTAAAAGTAACTTCCCCAGCACTGGGAATGAAAGTCATTCTGGATACGAGCATCAGCTGAATGCAATAAAAACATGTGTCTGCAGTGAGATGACATTCTGTGGGTAAAGGATGTTTCTGCATTTTTGAAAAACACCAGAATCAAACAAGGTCAAGCTACATTTTAGCTGGAGTTTGGCTGTAGCTTTATCAGAAGTAGCTTGTAGCTTGAAAGGCTGCAGTTTAAATGCATAGTCTTTATGACTATAAAGAGTTAGGTGAGCCAAGCTGATCAAAAAGCTGCAGATTACTTAAGACTGATCAAAAACATACTTGAAGAAGCTTCCTGATGTTGGAAGTGGAGTCATTGGACACTGAAAGCAAATTGGTTGCTGCCAAACAGAGGTTCCACTGCATGCTGATGGTATGCTCTCCTTTATTCACCTGCAATGAAGAAAAAACTGCTGTACCACCTGCACAGTTACTCTACCAACATGTGCAACCTGAACCACCATGTTAGTTATATAACCAAGCTAATCTATAACTAATCTAGTGGTAGGACACTCGCCTTTGGACCAAGAGGTTGTGGGTTTGAATCCGACCTCTGGCATTACCAACATTGGGTCCCTGAGCAAAACCCTTAACCCTTAGTTGCTCTCAGGGAAACTGTCCCTGAAATTAGTAAATGTAAGTCGCTCTGGATAAGAGCATCTGCTAAATGCTGTAAATGTAAATATGAAAAGTGATGTGCTCTTTTGCATTACTTGTGGTAAAGTCCTCATCTACATATGTGATACTCGCCTTCAGACCAGGACCTCATGGGTTAGATCCTATCCCCAGCACTACCACCACTGTGTTCCTCAGCAAGATCATTAACCCCAGATTACTGCAGGAAGACTGTTACTGTAATTAGGAACATGGAAGTCAATCCGGATAAGAACATCTACTAAATGCCATGAATGCAAATTAAAACACACATATATATGGACAAAGTAAATATAAAGACATAATAAAGATGAATGGAAATCTGTGCTTCGTATAAATGACGTTAGAGTGCATCACATTTATGGCTTTTATCAGACACTCTCATCCAATCCACAGTCTCCCAGCTGCTACGAGGGGTTAAAGGTCTTGATCAGGGTGTTTTTGGTGGTAGTTCAGGACGCAGGGTGTGCACCAAACTCCAAACCACGACCTCTTGGTTCATAGATTATATGATAATATCATAGATATTATTTCTGCGTATTTTTACTTGTTATTATTCATGTAATCATGCACTGCCTGACATGTCATGACACCAATCTTTATTTCTGGTTCTTTACTTGTGTAAGGATTTGCTGGAGCTCCAGATTGCAGTCTCGCATGTCTTCCCTGCATTCTATAACACTGATTACCAGATCAGGTTCACCTGAATTCTGGATTCACTACCAGTATAAACCGCCCTGTGTTTCCACAGCTGCTTTGCCAAGTATTTACTGTATTTATTACATAATACCAATTGTTCTTTGTTCTGCTGTTTCCCTTTCCGTGGTTTGACTGTTTAACTCACCTTCAGATGATTTTTCCCGTTGTGTATTGGATTCATTTGCCTTGCTGAGCATCTTGACTGGACTTGAACCCTGTCTTTTTGTTACAACAATCTCTGTTCGTGCATCGTGTATAAAGACTAAATTCATGATTTTTTATTTGCCACATATATAGTTATACAAGTACAACATGTAGTGAAATGTAGCCTTAACCACACTAAGACTGTGCAAATAAAAAGATCAAATTTAGAAATGAGATGTTAACTTGTTACGTGAAAGAAATCTTGTGATAAACTTAAATAAATAAAGAGTAAGAATAATAAATATGGATAAAATATAGAAAAAATGTTTGTCAGTGTTTTGATGCATCCATGTGAACATTACAATTTCTTTCTTTATTCAGTAGTACTGCTTAGTTTAGATTTCAAGATTCACATACATAATTATACAACTATAACATGGTGAAACGTACACTGATCATTCCTGAGACAAATGACAATAGAAAATAGGTAAACTACATCTAAAAAATAAAAACATTTATTAAAAACTTGTAGAGAAGTCAAAGAATAGCATAGTATCATAAAGGTGTAGTGTAGTATATGATATTATATATCATGTTGTCAAATTAGCATAGTATATCACATTGTAGAATTATTTCATAAAACCCTTGTTTCTTGCAGTGGATCTTCATAAAACTCCATAAGGGTTTTCCAAAGCAGGTGATGTGATTGAGGTGTGTCTGCGTGCACTCTCCTGACCTGGCTGAGTTAATAAACACCTCAAACATACAGCTAAACGAAATGAACACTACCAACCTGAAACCCTGCTGAACCCGCTGACTCTGCAGCGAGCGCTGGGGGTATAAAACAGGTCCAATTTCACACGGCGTCCTCCACACACTCCTCCCTCCACAGCCAAGAAACACCTCGAATCCTTTCACAGGGAGGCAGCTTTACACAGAACTGCATCAGCAAAATCAACACAGTCATCGTCCACATGCCAGCGGCACAACAACACACACCGGAACCACAGCCTAATAAATTATAGAGAGATTCTAGCAGCGTCGAGGAAACTACTAAACGGCAGCATTTCAAGCTACAAACTGCTTGTGATTAAACGTGTGTAAGCTCCACTACAAGCTGCTGTTTTAATATAGTAGTACTACAATACAAACTACAGAGTGAAAGTAGTAACTACATCCAACCTGCGTCATCATACTCTTAAAACTAATTAATTCATTATCTGAACCACTTAATGCCAACTGGGATTGCGGGGACTGGAGCAGGGCACCATAAGCACACAAACACACTCACATTTACAACTAGGGGGGCAGTTTAGAGTCACCAACCAACCTACAGCACATGCTTTTGGACTGTGGGAGCAAACCTAGACAGTACCATGCTCATGAGTACCTCAGCAGTACCTTTACCGGTCCTGAATTTGAACCGGCGACCTTCTGATCAGGGGCAAACACCTACAACCGTAATGCTATCAGCTGCCCCAGAGCATGAAAACTCCAGACACTACAGCCAGCTCGTGGATTGAACCCGGGACCTTCTCGCTGTGAGGCGTCAGCGCTAACCACTACGTCACCATGTCACAGTTAATACACCCTGTTAGAGAAAAGGTCAGAAGTTGCACAGACAACAAGAGTTAGTTAGTCCCCGTCTTGAAAAGGTAAATCTTCAGATGAATTAAATTAATTTAAATGACAGCACAGCACTACAAGCAAATGTGAGCGCTGCATTTCAGCCCTCTGTGAAGGAGCAGTGGGCAGCTTTTTGGAGCAGTGCTTGGGGACGGTACCTTGCTCATGAGTACCTCAGAGGTCCCTTTAGTCTGGGAGTTGAACTTGCAACCTTTCGATCATAGGGCCATTTCCATAGCCATTACATTTTCAACTGCTCCTGTAATGATGTTTGTAGACAGTGAGTGACTCAGAAGTTGTAGCAGGAATAAGTTGGCTCCAACACTGAGAAGAGTCTTGATGCAGGTCTTCAAACACCACTCGTTATCCCTGTAGACAGCAGCAGCAGCAGCAGTGGTCGTGGTAGTAATGAGGGACACTGTTTGCGCAGATGGAGCTTCTTCTGCTACTGCAGACATAAATCAGCTGCGCAGGCTCCATCTGCACCCGACTCACGGGGCAGTGACACTCCTGCTGCACCTCCTGCCCGCAGCTTTTTGTGCTAATTTCCCCATAAGGGGCCACCCCAGTGACACTCATTAATTGTGACTACAGGGTTCTAGTAACCATCCCCTTCTCCTCATTATTAACTTTTCTTATAGTTTATTTTCGTACACTTATCTTCTTCTTTATCTTCGCCCATTTTCATCTCTTTAACTCAACAATTCGTGTTGTAAAGACACTGGTTGCGGCTTGAAATATTGAAATCCATGCGTCATTTGTTCATTTTGTTCTTCAAATTAAAACCTAAAACCTTAAAAAAAATGATACACAGATTTTTAAAGAAAGAATCATTAAGGAGACATTGGTAATTGCATTTGTTTTCAAAAGCCAAACTGCAGCGCACTTTTATTCCCCTTTTGCAGGTATGACATTTGTAATGACTTATTTTGTTGAATTGAAGCTGTCATTCTCTGTTTCGGCCACAAGAGGCAACTCTGAGGCAAACACACTTTTTATGAGAGATTTTATGATATGATAGATAAGAACTATACTTCTGTATTTTAGCCAAAAATAACTCCCTGTATCCTCACTGGTAAAGCTGCTTGTTATTATTCCATTTCTGTCTAAGAGGTGTGAAATATAACCAAACTCACCTCAAGCTGCTGTAGTGTTCCATCCTATAGAGTCGAATGTGTCACTGAGTGACTGTATAGAGTTTAACTACAGCTTCACATCCTGCGTATATTTAGGCAACATTTAGACTTTCTGTAATCATTTCTCTTCTCAACCTGGTGTTTTGTGCAGTTACTGTTTATAATTACATTATTCTGTATCTTTATGTTTTTGGGGCTAGTTTCTCATATTGCTTTGTGAGTTTAATCATTTTGTTAATGAGTGATTATTTGTCATTGTGAACACAGCCCAGCACACAGTGCACCACAAGCAAATGTGAGCTCTGCATTTGACCCATCTGTGAAGGAGCAGTGGGCAGAAGAGCTTGGGGACAGTAACATGCTCATAAGTACCTCAATTGTACCTTTACCCGTCCAGAACTTCAACCAGAGACCTTATGATCACGGGGCCAACTCCCTAACCCTAACCCTATCAAGTGACCCTAAATTGAGTTTACAGTTGGTAACTTAATGGATAGAGAGTTGTTCCTGTGATTGGATGGTCACCAGTTCAAGACCTGGATTGGTAAAGGTACCGCTGAGTTACTCATGAGTAAGGTACCGTCCCCAAGCACTGCACCCCGGGAGCTGGCAAAAAGCTGCCCACTGCTCCTTCACGTATGGGTATATACGTATATTTGACTTAATGTTTCATTTATTTAAGCTGTATTTAGGGGGGAATCAGGAGTAAGTCTTAGGAGCGAGTCAGGGCGCACCTCACGTTGTACTGTTATAACTCGTATATTGTGCGCAAATGAAGAATCTTGAATCCTGAATGCTCATTCCATTAATGCATTGCCATTAAATTCCCACGCTGGCCGTTGTTGGGTCGTAGAGAAGGCGGTGCAGGTGGAAATGCCCTGTGGTGTGAGTGACCTCAGGTTACGCGCTCAATAAACCCCACGACACTCAGGGCGAGCCGTAAAACACATTTACACACTTCCTGCTGCCTCTAATGCCTAACTCCACATATTAACATCCAATAACGACCACTTAAACCCGCTCCTTCTGCACCATTCCGATGCTGATATGTTTTAGGACGTGTTGGTCGGCCAGGTTAAAATATCTTTACTGCCAAAGGTTCATGGCTACACATGTCCAAAATATTCCAAGTCATTTCTTTTCCTCCCTCGGGCTGCTCTGGGCTGCTCGCTGCACAACATAATCACTGCTTTCTGTGTAATGCACCTTGTTCTCTTCATTATTAATGCAGATTATACATCTTCCTCTTATGCTTCTTCAGCTCATGGTTAAGCCTCACTGTCGCCATGCTCATGATAATGCCCATTACTATATTATTCATATTTTGTAGTCACTTATTACTTATTGCATATGTATCATTATTATATACAGTATACTGTGACGTTGTGATATAGTATTTTTATATCATTATATTTATCATATATTTTATCATGTATACTATTCATTTAATTTCTTTTATTTATTTATTTATTTATTTATTTATTTATATTTATCTATCTATCTATCTATCTATCTATCTATCTATCTATCTATCTATCTATCGCTTTGCTCATTTTTTGTCCATTTTTCAAATTAAAATAAATTTTAAAAACCTTCAAAATGTGTGTTTTAAAATATTTGCTTAACGATAACATCTCATTATCCTCAGTATCCGTTAGATTTTTCCCACTTTGGTTTTAATGGAAGAATACTGGGGAAATAACATGTTTTTGTCTTAAGTTGAGTGGCTGCTCTGAGTTGCCCACTACACAACATAATCACTGCTTTCTACTTACGTTCTGTACAACGAGGCAAAGTATTTAGCCATTTGGAGGTATGTGTATGTGAGTGTTAGTGTGTGTACACACAGCTGGCTGCAAGGTGTGTGTGTGTGTGTGTGTGTGGAGCTGGCGAGAGTAAACAGGGCCGGCATGGGGCAGCTCACCTCCACGTCTTACCTTCTCATCGTCCAGCGCTAACACAGCCAGACAAGCAGATGGTCCCACATCTGGAACGGCTTGAGTAAGAACCTTAATAGACTTGCATCGAGTGTGTTTGTCTTCCTCACAACACCATGCCACCTCTTCACACTGCGTCCACTTCTACTGCACTGAAGGAAGACAAAAAGACACAAAGAGGGCAGAGGAACAACGTGGTCAGTCAACATTAATCTACGTGTGGTCAGTTTGCCGGTCAATATAGATGGAAAACAGCGGTAAAATCTCATGACACTTGAGTATCATCTCAGTTATTTACAGTACACAGAGACGAGACAACGTGGCTCCAGTTTCCACAGAATACAAAGAAGACACATAGAATATGCATACAGTATATACATAAACTCTAAACTCTAAACTCTAAACTCTAAACTCTAGACTAGAAGAAGAAAATGAGAAATGTGCCAAAACATTTGTTAGTTGGGACGCAAGCTGTCATGTATGTCACCACATTTGTTTTGTATATACACTTGATTGAAGAGAAGTCTTTTTGTACATATTTCTGTGCTCTTGTCATTTGGGATGTAACTCAGTATCGACCCAGTTGCTGACATTTACATTAATAATTGGATTATGGATAATTTTCAACTGAATATTGTTGTTACAAAGTAAAGAAAAGCATCACCCAACTTTGCTCTAAAAATGTCAAAAAAGTATTAATACTCTGCAGGGAACAGCAAACTCAGTGCATTTCTGAAATGTGTGAGTTAGTGCAGTTAAAATATAACAATAAAATATCAACATTTAGGGTCATACATATATACTCATTTACATTGAATATAAATAAATATAATAAATCAACTGAAATATTTATAAACTATATATATACTGTACATAATTTGAATTTCACAACTTCAACTGAATTAATTATAACAAAGCAAAACAATATCCTTCTTGTCTTTAAAATGTGCAAAATGCTGCAGATAGATCATACAGTTTAAAACATAACAGCAAATATGAATTTTGGCAGCTTTTTAGTTAAACAAAATTTTAAATATTGTATATTTATGTAATTATAAATTATATAATAATATAATTTATTATATTGACTCTGTGTGAAAACTATAGTGTACAAATTGCAGAGAGACGAAATCTAATTCCAAAGCTAGGTAATTCCACATATAATTTTGAAAATGTATTTAATGATAAAGAAAATTAAATAAATGAAAAAGAATTTTTAAAGACTTTTATATACATTGTTTTATACAGTATATCATTGTATATACAATGATAAAAACAAATAAATCTAGATAAAATAGTTTATGTAATAATAATAATAATAATAATAATAATAATAATAATAATAATAATAATAATAATGATGATGATGATACTGTGCTGTGATTATGGAAGTGCACTTTATGGCTGCGTGTTTCAGTAGGTTGTGATGTGCAGGTGAAGGTGATCACGGTGGGAAACGTTTGTCTCTCTTTCTGCAGCACATCACCCCATAGCGAGGTGTGTGTAGAGTGTGAGTGGGGAGTCTTACGTCTCTAATGGACGAGGGGGAAAAGGAAAGTGTGTCCTGCTTTAAAATCCACTCTGTGCCGATGTTAACATGTAAACCACACAGGGCTCGGCGGTGAGGAGGTAAGAAAGCCCTTAATGTGATGCGCTCTCTGTAGAGCTAATCTCTCAGCGCAATCAAAGGGACGAGTGGAGAGGAGAGAGGGAGAGGAAGAAAGACTGAGAGCTTTGAACAAGCAGCGCCAAATGGTGTGTGCAATTAATCTCAGATCCTCCAGCACAAAAAAGCAATTTGTATGTTAAAGAACGAGAGCAGCGGAGCGGCGGAGACACCAGGGACGACCCCCGACTGCCCTCAGCGCCAATCTGCTGTCCAAAAACACGCCTTCATAACACAACAGCCAGCACAACGCACCCAGCAGCAGCAGCAGCCGTCTGGCAGGAAACTCTCTCTCTGTCCACTCAGAAACGGTCACTTCTGCGCGGGAATACGACTGCAATTAAAGATTATTTTCTGATTAGTCAATTCCAATTAGCAACCTCTCTCTCACTCTTTCCCTCCCTTCCGTCTCTCTCCCTCCTGTTATCCCCAGCTCTCTTTCCATCTCCATCTCTCTTTATCACTCTCGCTCCATCACTCTATTTTTCTTCATCCCTCTATCTTCCTCTTCTGTCTCTTCCTTCTCTTTGTCTCTCTCCCTCTTTTCCCTCTTTCCCTCCTTCTTGCTCCCTCCCTTTCTTCTCTCCTTCCCCCTCTGTCCCCACAGCTCTTTCTTTCTCCCTCTGTCTTTGTTTTTCTTTTTCTTCGTCTCTTTCTCTCCCTCACTCCCCTTCTTACTTTCTCCCTACTCTCTCACTCTTCCTGCCTGTTCTCTCTCTCTCTCTCTCTCTCCCCCTCTCTCTCCCTCAGCCTTGCTTGACCCGTCCTATCTCTCTCTCCCTCCTTCTCTCCCTCCTCTTCCTCCTCCCCCTCTCTCTCCTCCAGACTGACATTCTGTGAAGACCTCTTGCTTTTGTCATCCATTATCTCCTTTCTTTCTTCTTTTCTCCTGCTCTGTTGCTCCGACTGTCGTCCTGACCACTCTCTCAGCGCTGTGTGTGTGTGTGTGGACAGATGGCCGTGAAGACTCTCCTCCCTCACCTCCACCCTCAACACACACACACACTCACACACTCCCTTCTTCACACATTTAAATGAACACATTAGGATTATGGGTCAACTTCAAACAATTCATACAACAAGGCAAAGACAAGAAGAGTGTCACCCGGCTCTATACGCACGAGAACATTACCGCAGTGGGTTCTTCTCAACAACGAGCCCAGTGTGTGTGTGTGTGTGTGTGTGTGTGTATGTGTTGTCTCTAATGGCTCACACACTTCCAGTTTACTCACTAATAAACTTATTGCATTTCTTCTGGTCGACACACGCCTTTCATTTACATAAAAATTAAAAACTATGAACAATTTCAATTTTTACTTTTATAAGATTTCAGTGCTACAGCTATGATGAAGAGTTGATCTGTTAATATACTACACAAGAACGTTACATGCTGAAATCTGTAAAACAGAACATATTGAGGTTGTTTCCAATAAAACACAACATCCTACAGATAAATGTAAGGAATAATAATAATAATAATAAATTAGTTGTAACATTCTAACATGCGAAATGTAAAGTTGTAAATGAAACAGCAAACAGGGATTTCTATAGGGAGCGCAATACAACGGTAAAACTAGACTGAAATACTAATTAATATGTCATTTGATTTGATATGAAACTGAACTTTTTTCAACCCAATGGAGTTTATTTTTAGTGTGTGTTTGTGTGTGTGGGGTGTATTATCACATCGACTCTTAAACACAGCTGTAGTTACAACTTACAGCTTTAAGCTGATCTGATGTCTTCAGTTTTTCATTTTCATAATCAGTCGTGAAACTGAAAATTGATCTAATTTATTTGAAATTGTTTAGACTGTTGTTTTATGTTGAAATAAATGCAACATGACCAACTGATGGACTCATTTTTGATGTAAAGAATTTCTGCAATTGTCATCATCGATTATTTGGTTTAATGTTGCGGTTCTAGCTATGTGCAGTGGCAACGCAGTTGACGTTATCGATGATGACAATGATAAAAACTGAATTTAAAAGGGATTCTATTTTTGTTCAGATCTTCAGTGGATGAAGGTGAATTTGGCGTAAGATGTATAATCTCACCTCATCATGTGCCTCATCAGAGATGCCCGTACACTTCCCTTTTAATTAAAGCATTAGGAATTGGGAGACCGGCACAATTAAAACGAGGGAGAAGCGACCAGCGCCAGGCCAGTGTATTAGCCCTCGCTCTCGGCGGCCGCTGTACGTCCCAAATTAGCCGAGAGGAACCCAACCGCGCTAACTTTAATTAGCTTAGAAAATGGCTTGACCCGACTGTGTTTTTCCTCCATTTTCCGGCGTGTTTTGATCAGCGCTGGCTCGGGGCGAGGGGAGGAAGGTGACTCTTCTTTTTCGCTCGGCGCGGCACGCTCGTCTCGCTAAAGCAATCTCCGGCTAATATAGCTTTAGCTGAAAGCAAGCCGTCTCTGTGTCATAATAATTAGCCGGCGATCTCTCAGCGCGAGAAGCTTGGTGGCGGCGGCGGTTTTTACACGGCGGTAGATTAGCAAGACATCAGTGTCACAACGGATGCTTTTACATCCATCAACCTGTTGTAACAAAACAGATTAATTGGTGAGCGTCGACGCTGCGCGTAACACGATGCATATGGTGCGTGCCAACGCCAATGCCAACACTAGTGATTTAATTAGGTGACAAACAGACTGAAACACCATCTGATATTTTATATACAGACTCGCTTCCTTTTTTGGACATGGGAAATGCTAACTGGATAATTGACAATAAAATAACTACATATGACTGGTATTTCGGGGTAGAAATCAGCGCCAGAGGGTTTGGATCAGAGTCACACCAGCGGGCAGCGGGAGGCAGCAGGAAGCAGCGGGCATTTATGGCATTTGTTTTGTTTCATGAATAACGTTGCGCCTGATGCATTCCGGGGATCATAAAGGATAAAGAGCGGATGACAAGACTTTGCTTGTGCTGTCAGTTAGAGGAGGCTCTCGCTGTAAGCATGGCTTTGATGTGTGAGTGTGTGTGTTTGTGTGTGTGTGAGTGAGACAGAGAGAGATGAGCCTGGTCTGCCTTGAGAAAATAGAATCACACACATACACACACACACTGTGAAGAGAGGGAAGGTGTTCCATTTCAGGATCAGCTAGTATTAGAGAGGAAAGGTTGTGAAAATAACACCCAGGCACAAGCTGTTCAGAAATCGTGCGTGAAATTGTGAACAGAGGGATTAATGCGACTGTAAAAAGAGCATTTAAGTCAGACACACACACACACACACACATGCAGTGAGTAAGAGCAGAGTGACAAAATGCTCCACACAGCTTTGTTGAGGGTGGTCTCGGCGACAGCGTGCAGGAGTTGAGATGCTAAATTCTGACCAATCGGTGTGATGATTAGCAACAGCAGATCACAATAAAGGAAATCAATCCTCCTTAAGAGATTTAGGGGATTCTCCGCTCCGGCCTTTGTGTTCGGACAACTCTTTACTCCTCTGCCAGCCATGTGGGCATTTAGAGCTCCCTCATCCGTCAACACCAGCCATCTGTGGCACTTCTCATATCTAACCTGCTTAAGGTCTCTCACACACACAAACACACATATCCACATCTTGCCGTCTTTGTGACGTTGTTCCATAGATTCAAGATTTAAGATCCTTTATGTGTCACATACATAGTTCCACAAGTAAAATAATATTTAGAAGTTAGACTTTAGAAGCTAACAACAGATTAGGATAAATAAATAGTAACTGTACATGTATTAAAATGTAACTTTATTAAAATATAAATGTAAATCTTCAGTGTATATAATAGCACACCCAACCCTAACCCTCATAGATATCCTAGTCTTTTCTGTAAGACTGTATCATAATTACAAGGAACAGCAACTATATATAAAAATGTCCTCATGAAGCCACAAAAATCTCAACCCAACGTTAGGTCCGTCCCCCAAACTGCAGATGCAAAGCCTGACATTTCTCTACATTTCATAGTGTAACGGTTAGGAAGTTGGCCCCGTGATCGCAGCGTGCCACTGAGGTACTCATGAGCAAGGTACCGTCCCCAAGCACTGCTTCTTCACGGCGCTCACATGGGGTAGTGCTGTGTTCACAATGACAAATAATCACTCACTTATACTTACAAATATGCACACACACACACACACGTATTACTGTCATTGTGAGTTACTTCCACTGAGTCCCAAAATCACTAGATGTAAATGACACTGCAGCTACAGCTAACCAACATTTTCTATAAATTAATTTTGCATTAAGGGGACTGGTGTCCACAAACCACAGTGTTCCCACAAGGTCACAAAAAAGGAACGTATCATAGTTTCTCCTATCTTTTAGGGGCCAGATAAGTCCTCACAACACATTAAATACATGCACACACACACACACACACACACATCGCTACCAAAATGCTAATGCTAAAAACCTCACAGGAATCTTACAACCAGCAAATGTCCCCATGATGTCACTGTGTAGACTGATTCATGTCCCCAAAAGGTGACGATTACCAGGACACACACACACACACATACATTTCTACCAAAAAGCTTGAGTTTAGAGCAACGCTAAAACTGCACTGTGTTTTCCTCATAAGGACCGGCTTTTTGTCTTTTTTGTTTAAATCCTGTCACATGTAGCATGAGCTCCTTGTAATGTCACCATGTAGACTGATCCCTAAAAAGGGATGATTACCAGCACACACACACACACACACACACACAGTCTTGTATTACCATCTTCGTGAGGTCCTTCCATAGACTCCCATAATGACTAGATGTATATAATTTTACACCTACACCTAATCCTAACCCTAACCTTAACCTCAGTAACCAAAAGCACATCTTTTACGTCTTTTAGTTTCTCAAATAAAACAAGCACATTTACTATAAAGTCATTTCTCCTCATGGGGACCTCTCAAATGTCCCCACAAAGCCCAAAAAATAGATAAAAGTGATTTTAGGGGACAAAACGGTCCCCACAATGTGATAAATACATGAACACACACATCTAACAGTGCCTTATAAGGACCCATGTTTTTGTGCCATTGTTGCAAGAGGTCTCCAGTATGTGACTGTGTAGACTGCTGTCCTCAAATGGTGATGATTACCAGCACACACATGCACTCCACCACAACACTCACTCATCCACCAACACACACACACTCACACACATTCCTGCGTGCTTCATTGGGGCTTCACCTGTCTGGGCAGCGCCACAACGAAGCTGTCTGGTTTGGGCACACAGCGCGTCTCTCTCTAAGCCGGCAGTAAACAGCGCAGGATTAGCCAATCTGCACTCGCGCCTTCTTGTCTTTCGTTAGGAGCCACAGTGCAGAAATGTGCTCCTTCTGTTCCGAAAGTCTGGCAACTGTGACAGCACACGCCGTGCCCCCACCACCGCAGGAGAAGGGTGGGAGAGAGGAGGCGACTTTACTCCCCATGCAGAATTGGCTGGAGCTAAACTCATCCAACGTTGTTTCCTAACGTTTCATCATGAAATCAACATAAACCCATTCAGGTGAACTTGTAATGTGACGGGATTTTCACATTTTTTTATCTCATCTTTCTGAAATTGTGAAAGTGTCAATCCATGTAGAATCAGGAAGTTTAACACCAAAAGGATCAAGCTAACTTTGCTCTCTATAAAATCCAGCTCTGTTCTTCCTCCAGCTATGCAGCGTACAGACTCTGGGAGTGAAAGACGTTCTACATAAGAGCATCAACTAAAAGTCATGAGCATACATGTATCTGCACTGAGATGGCGTTGTGTGAATAGACTCTGATTTTTAAACATTCTCAAATAAACACCATCAGAATAAAAAGATAAAAGTGGGAATGAGGTTAAAGGTAAACGGCATGACCCCTGACCCAGGTCTACGTTTCTAGACTCTGCTGAGTTCTCCATTACAGCGAGTCTGTGAATGATTCCTGAGTTGGTGTCATGGCTGGCTGAGTGCGCAGCGAAAAACGCAGGCTGAACCTCGACTCCTCAAGCGGAGGTGAGACGGAGGAAGGGACCCGGGCCCCCCGTCGGTGAGAATTTCAACGCCCCGTCACCGCACCCCTCCACGTGGGATGGGAACGGACTGCGGCCGCGATCCCATTTCCTCTCGCTAGATGCTTTTCCCAGATTCCAATCTCCTGCTTCATCCAGTCAGAACGTTGGAGCGAGGGAATGCTTAGCGTTCTTGTTTATCAGGAATCGAGGCCGCTTAGCTTACGCTGCCCTTCCGTGCACTGAAACGAGACGACGTAAGCTAAGCGGCCTCGATTCCTGATAAACAAGCACACACAGGAAAAAGTCAACAGGTTCCTTGCCGGACTCTTGCATGTATTTATTTTTAACATTTTTAATATATTGACACGTTTAAAAGGACAAAATGAAACGGTATATTTTTAAATCTCACCAGATGCCAGTGTCCAACAGTTTGAACGAGTGCTGCATTAGAGCTGCTGGAATGGATCCAGAAAGAAATTTCTTTTGTATGGGAATAAATTCCGTTACATATGGTACAATCACGCCGAACACAGTCACAGCTCAACGCCAAAAATCCACTGGGCTCACAGGAACATCCTGACACCGAACATGCAGACAAGAAAACACACTTTCAAACCATCACGACCCTCAACTTTCAACTACACACTAAGACTGCATGATTACAAACGGACCACTTATAACTCATTAAATCACTCGTTCTGGTGATTTTTGCCTAAATGTTGCATTTATTTGGTGCTTTTTACCCAAAGTGAAATTTTAAAGCTGTTTCCTTAAAAACACCAACAAAAACCTAAAAGAAAAATTATTAATTCAATTTTTAATTGTTAATCTTTAATCACTGACTAAATTAGAATGGTTTAAGGTGCAATTTAGTTCTTGAAATTTAAGGTTAAAAAGGTACCACTGTAAAATAATGATGTGATAAATAAGGCGTTTTGTTGCAATAAAGTTGCGGGAGCAAGTCAAAGTTGTGGAAAAATGAGTGATTTTATCCCCCTTTATAATGATTCTTAAACAAATCATTAAAACAAAGGAACAAAACCATTATTATTAAAACAACTATTATTTTTATTAATCATTGAGTAATTTGAGGCGTTTTTATCACGCATTTCCTGTGTCTTCTAAATGTAACAAGGAAGTGAGTTCACTGATGAACGTTTTGTGAGAAACGACAATGACTGGTCAAAAATTGTGGAAATGTTGCAGTAATTGGTCAGAATTGCACAGTAGTAATGAATTTGCGGGGACTGGCTGAATTTCCGTTAATAGTTGTGATCACATCTGCACTTTTAAACTTTGGCATGTTTTCTCATAAATCAAATCAATGATAAACAAACTGAACAACTATTAAAAATCCAAACACAATAACGTTAGAATATGATTTTACACTCAAACTAATCATGTAAAAAACACATCATGTTGTAACATCATAACTGACGTTAGAATGTGATCATTTCATGTTAAAACAATATATTTCACATTATTATCTGATACAGTTTTACATCAACTTTGCTGGATGAATTTTTCATTAGCAGTATGCTTCTGTAGGGGCGCGACGTGAAGAGGAACGAGATGCGACTTGGCCAGCTGTGAGAGGAGACGGGTCAGAGGTGTGTGTTAATGCGGTCTGTGTTACTCGCAGTTGCCTGGCAACACATCTGTCGGGATGGCGCTTGCTTTCTGTATGAGCTGCACATGAAATACGGAGGGAAAAAGCAGCCAAGCTGCAAGAGAGCCAGCATCGTGACCGTTTGGAGGAGCCTTTTCCCCCCATTTTCCAAAAATGTCCTGGTAACCCGTGTGGTGTGTACGGTGCAGGATGGTGCTGTCCCGCTGTGCAACGCTGGGCTTATTTTGCTCGTAAAGAGGATATTGCTGTGATATTTGTACCTATTTCAGCAGAGAAGAGCTCCCGGACACTGTGAGAAACAGCTGAAGAGGTTGCTCGAGCCTGGTTTAAGTCTAGTCTTGGATTAAGGTGCAGTAAATATGGAGATTTACCAGTGAAAGTGAAAGTTAATCTAGGACTAGGCTTAGACTTAGACTGGGAAATTGGCCCGTACTGTCTTACACTATGTACTGTACAGTTACCATCAACAGTATACATCTTTAGGAACATTTTAAATATAAATATATATCGTTGGATTTCTTTAAGGTAAATCTGTTGTTAACGTCTCTTGTATATATAACTGTCTTGACGGTGAATGTGCTGTAAATATGCTCCACTATTATTTTTGTGAAATAACCAAAGGAAAACACACACACACACACACACACGTGGCAGTAGTATGAGCACACATTTGGGAAAATATTTAAATTATTAATTCTTGATTGGTTTTGATTCATTTTCAATTAATTGTCTTAATATATACAGTACTGTGCAAAGGTTTTAGGCAGGTGTGAAAAAATGCTGTAAACAAAGAATGCTTTCAAAAATGGAAGTGTTAATCATTTATTTTCATCAATCACCAAAATGCAGTGAATGAACAAAAGAGAATCTAAATCAGATCAATATTTGGTGTGACCAGCCTTTGATTTAGATTTTTCTTTTGTTCGCTCACTTTGCATTTTGTAAATAAAAATAAACAATCATTATTTATATTTCTGAAAGCATTGTTTACAGCATTTTTCACACCTGCCTAAAACTTTTGCACAGTACTGTAAATAAAGTCTTTTTGTTCTTCATGTGTTAGCACTAGCCACCAAAGCTAATTCCTTGTATGTGACAATGTAGCCGTTAATACATTTGATTCTGATTCTGCCTGTGATTCAGGTGGAGGAGTTGCAGAGACACGTCATGGAGCTGGTCTAAAATATAGAATCTCTACAGTGAACAGTAAACAGGTGTGAGTGTTCCACAGCGACAGCAGCAGCAGCTCGGCTTTGTTGACCCGGCTGATCCCCAGTTTAGTCGAGTCTAATTGGAGCTCCTTCCCTATCGATTCTCATCTGTCCTTTTATTTGAAAAGGCAGCCGCACATAACCAGGGGACATTTATTGAACTTCCAGCTGAAATGGATGGCTCGGAATCTTTTCAAATTGTTTGCCAAAAAATGATTAGAGCAAACACACTATCATTTCCAGTTGCAATGGAGTCGGGGGTATTGTTGTTTTAGGTTGAATGGTTTCACTTCAGTCTTAAAAAATAGGAGAGGAGAGGAGAGGAGAGGAGAGAAGAGGAGAGAAGAGGAGAGGAGAGGAGAGGAGAAAAGAGAAGAGGAGTGAGAAGAGGAGAAAAGAGGAGAAAAAGAGAAGAGGAGAGGAGAGGAGAGGAGAAAAGAGAAGAGGAGAGGAGAGGAGAGGGGAGAAAAGAGAAGAGGAGAGAGAGAGAGGAGAAAAGAGAAGAGGAGAGGAGAGGAGAAAAGAGAAGAAAAGAGAAGAGGAGAGGAGAGGAGAGGAGAGGAGAAAAGAGGAGAAAAGAGAAGAGAGAGAGAGGAGAGGAGAGGAGAAAAGAGAAGAGGAGAGGAGAGGAGAGGAGAAGAGAAGAGAAGAGAAGAGAAGAGAAGAGGAGAGGAGAGGAGAGAGAGGAGAGGAGAGGAGAGGAGAGAGAGAGAAGAGAAGAGGGAAGAGAAGAGAAGAGAAGAGAAGAGGGAGAGGAGAGGAGAGGAGAGGAGAGGAGAGAA
This sequence comes from Distichodus sexfasciatus, assembly GCA_032718565.1. Lineage (NCBI taxonomy): Eukaryota > Metazoa > Chordata > Actinopteri > Characiformes > Distichodontidae > Distichodus > Distichodus sexfasciatus. Next base: position 639,282 of record JAVGVS010000152.1, on the reverse strand, counting down.
GAGGAGAGGAGAGGAGAGGAGAAAAGAGGAGAAAAGAGAAAAGTGAGGAGAGGAGAGGAGAGGAGAAAAGAGAAGAGGAGAGGAGAGGAGAGAGGAGAAAAGAGAAGAGGTGAGAGAGAGGAGAGGACAGATAAAGAGAGGAAGAGAGAGGAGAAAAGAGAAGAAAAGAGAAGAGGAGAGAAGGAGGAGGAGAGGAGAAAAGAGGAGAAAAGAGAGAAGAGGAGAGGAGAGAGGAGAGGAGAGGAGAAAAAGAGTAAGAGGAGAGGAGAGGAGAGGAGGAGGAGAAAAGAGAAGAGGAGGAGAGGGAGAGAGAAAGAGGTGGAAGAAAAGAGAAGAGGAGGAGGAGAGGGAGAGGAGAGGAGAAAAGAGGAGAAAAAAGAGAGGAGAGAGAGGAGGAGGAGAAAAGAGGAGAAGAGAAGAGTAGAGGGAGAGGAGAAAGAGAAGAGGGGAGAGGAGAGAGAGGAGAGGAGAGGAGAGGAGAGGGAGAGGAGAGGAGAGAGAAAAGAGGAAGAGGGAGAGGAAAGAGGTGAGAGGAGAGGAGAGGGAGAGGAGGAGAGAAGAGGAGAGGAGGGGAGAGATGAGAGGAGAGGAGAGAGGAGAAGAGAAGAGGAGAAAAAAGGAGAAGAGATGAGAGGAGAGGGAGAAAAGAGGAGAAAAGAGAAGAGGGGAGAGGAGAGGAGAGGAGAGAGGAGGAGAGTAGAGGAGAGGGAGAAAAGAGGAGAGGAGAGGAGAGGAGAGAAGAGAGGAGAGGAGAGGAGAGGAGAAAAGAGAAGAGGAGGAGGGAGGAGAGGAGAGGAGAGGAGAAAAGAGGAGAAAGAGAAGAGGAGAGGAGAGAGGAGAGGAGAAAAAGAGGGAGAAAAGAGAAGAGGAGAGGAGAGGAGAGAAGAGGGGAGAAAAGAGAAGAGGAGAGGAGAGGAGAGGAGAGAAGAGGAGAGGAAAAAGGAGGAGAGTTGAGGAGAAAAGAGAGAAAGAGAGGAGACCAGAGGAGAGGAGAGGAGAGGAGAGGAGAGGAGAGAAGAGAAGAGAAGAGAAGAGAAGAGGAGAGGAGAAAGAGAAAGTAAGAGAAGAGGAGAGGAGAGGGAGAGGAGAGAAGAGAAGAGAAGAGAAGAGAAGAGGAGGAGAGGGGAGAGGGAGAAAAGAGAAGAAGAGGAGAGGAGAGGAGAGAGGAGGAGAGAGAAAAGAGGAGAGGAGAGGGGAGAGGAGAGGAGAGGAGAGGAGAGAAGAGGAGAGAGGAGAGGGAGAAAGAGAAGAGGAGAGAGGAGAGGAGAGGGAGAGGAGAGGAGAGGAGAGGAGAAAAGAGGAGAAAAGAGAAGAGGAGAGGAGAGGAGAGAAAAGAGGAGGAAAAGAGAAGAGGAGAGGAGAGAGGGAGAAAAGAGGAGAAAAAAAGAGAAGAGGAGAGGAGGAGAGGGAGAGGGGAGAGGAGAGGAGAGAGAAAAGAGAAGAGGAGGGAGGAGAGGGAAAGAGGAGGGGAAAGAGAGGAGAGGAGAGGGAGAAAAGAGGGAGAAAAGGAGAAGAGGAGAGGAGAGGGAGAGAAGAAAGAGAGAAAGAGGAGAGACACAGATAAAAGAGAAGAGAGAGGAGAGGAGAGGAGAGATGAAGCGAGAGGAGAGGAGAGGAGAGAAGAGGAGAGGAGAGGAGAGAGAGGGGAGAGGGAGAGGAGAGGAGAGGAGAAGAGAAAAGAGGAGAAAAGAGTAGGGAGGGGAGGAGAAAAGAGGAGAGAAGAGAAGAGGAGAGGGGAGAGGAGAGAGAGAAGCAGAAGAGGGAGAGGAGGGAGGAGAGAAGAGGAGAGGGAGAGGAGAGGAGAGGGGAGAGGAGAGGAGAGAAGAGGAGAGGAGAGAAGAGGAGAGGAGAGGAGAGAAGAGGAGAGGAGGAGGAGAGAGAGGAGAGAGAGGAGAGGAGAGGAGAGGAGAGAGAGGAGAAGAGAAAAAGAGGAGAAAAGGAGGGAGAGGAGAAAAAAGAGGAGAGAAGAGAAGAGGAGAGGGAGCAGGGAGAGGAGAAAGAGAAGAGGAGAGGAGAGGAGAGGAGAGGAGAGGAGAGAGAGAGAGAGAGAAGAGAAGAGAAGAGAAGAGTAGAGAAGAGAAGAGGGGAGAGGGAGAGGAGAGGACGCCATGCTGGGCAAAAAAGAACAGAAAAGAAGCAAGGAGAATACAAGATGGCCTAAGTATAAAGCTGTACAGCACAATTATTATCATTTAGTGATTAGAGAAAAATATGTTTAATCTTTTTCAAAACCAAATGTGACAGACATATGTTCATCGGCTTAAAACTTTTAAATATTTGTTTTTTAAAGTCATACTTTTATTATTTACTGTAAAAATTATATTAGATAATTTGCTACTTACTGTTAGCTTTAGGATTAATGTTTCTGTACGCTATAGTTAATTATATGAACTGTCAAAAATAATTTAGAATACCACTATATGAGTCTTAATAAAACGACTACATTTTATTCAGCATTATAAATCTACAAAAGATGCATTGAAAACTTACCTTTTATGTGCTGAAGTCATATTTTATACTGGCGGTATTAACAGTAATTAATTACTCCTGCACTCCTGCACATATGGTTCAGTAATCAGTAATGGCCTTGATGACTTGATCATTTCACACGTTTATCACCATTGCTTTAGGAAGGTTCATTATTTTTTAAACAGGATCTTTGGGTTTAGATCAAGCTTTAAATGTTGATACTTTTCTTAATTTTGATTCATTTACTGAAAACCTCATGTTGTTCACATTTCCAAACAAATAAACCACATTGAGGCGAGTAATAAATGACTTGTGTGCAGAATGAATATTATTGATTGAACTGTTGCTGGAGTTCTGCACTGTGCCTGAAATAACCTCTTAATTCTTAAGTAGCTGCAAATAAACGAAGACCACCGGGTTTGATTGGAACTATATTTAAAACCAAAATGAAAACCATTTTTTCCATTCACATAATAAATACATTTGCCACTTGTTCATCAAAAACATATCTGAGCATATTTACATCATAAATAAATTTAGAGAAGGATTTTCCTCGCTGTGGAAAAAAGGAAACGTTGCCCAAAGTGCCCCGAGGTGTGTGAGTGGAGAGGCCAGAGGAGCGCCTCCTTCACTTGCTCTCCCGCACTCTCTCTCTTTCCGTATGAGTTGAGGAGTTTATCCTGGCATGCTACAGGCCTCCAGCACGTCACACGCCGTCACGGCCACTCCACCCTCTTCCTCCGGGCCTTCATCCTCCTCCACCTTCAGCACACCTCACAGGAGAGATCTGCACGTCCGGCCACGCTGCTGACACACTCCAACTTAAAACCAGGAACATCAACGGCTGCTGACTTCCCCAGCGTTGTGTGTGTGTGTGTGTGACTTAAAATAAATAGTTTATACAATTGCATAAAAGTCTTGCCCTGCTAACGTGTGACTGCCAAATGTTATGAGAGTGGTTTTGTCATGTGAGTGTGAGACTGGTGTTACATCGTGGGGATATTGATGCAAGATGCATCCAAAAATAACGCTTTACCAGTGAATTGAACTAAACCATGTAGTTTTATATGTGTACCACGAATTCTGAAACTAATATCATTGGGCAGTTGAAAGCGCAACGTTTAGGGCGTTTGCCATGTGATCGGAAGGTCGCTGGATGAATAAGGGAACGCCTCATGAGCAAGCTACCGTCCCCAAGCACTGCTCCCGGGGTGCTGCCCATGTCAGCTGCCCACTGTTCCTTCACCAACGGGTCAAACGCAGAGCTCACATGTGGTTGTGGTACAGTGTTCACAAAGACAAATAATCACTCACTTTTCACTTTCATTTGAGCCCATCTTCAACAGTCATGTCAAACTCGCCCAACTCTACACATTGTTCTAAATGGTTCAATTTGGATTTTGTCTTGGGTGTGTAGATGAAGAGGTACATGTTTGTACACCAGCAAACTTTTCCCTTCCACAAGTAAGAGGTGTTTTAAATGAAAAAAGGTGAAATTAATGAACATGTCTGAACTGTAAGAGTAAAATGACTCAAATTCTTTCTTTAAAACAAAGTAAATTATACCTGATTCATGGGCAGTGTTGCATTAACATTTTTATGGAGAACATTTAGCTTATCATTAACAATGACTAATAAATATGGTTTTGGCGTCTCCCCCATTGAGAACAGTCATTTGTATAAAAGTGGATTTAACATCTTCCAGTCTGAAGTGATACAAAAAGCGAAACTAAGTTCAGCCCAAGTTCCCTCCTAAAGTAGTGGTTACTGACGTGTAAAATATTGACTCAAATCTGAAACTGAGGGGAATTTCCACATTAAAACCCTCAAATGGAGTTCAATCTAAAACCCCTCTACCGGCAGCGCGAAGAGGAACAGAAAAACGCTCAAAACAGACAAAGGAAACGAGTTCAGCGTTCCATCCCTTTGGAGAGGAGCGGCGGCGAGGCGGTGGCCGGTTGGGACGCCGAGCGTCAGCTGCCGTTGGAGATGATGACGGAGGTCCCTTTGTGGCCGGGGGCGGAGTCGGCCTGCACGCGCAGGTGAGCCGCCACGTCGTAGTGGGACGCGCCCGAGCAGCCCAGCGAGTATCCACGGAAACCGTCGGCCTCGTACAGGTGCTCCAGGGCGTAGCCAGTGAGGGAGTAGGTGCCGTGTTTGTCCAGGTACGGGCGCGGGTGTGAGGGGTAGAGGGCGGGCGTGGGCGAGACGGCGGCGCAGGAGCCGGATAGAGCCAGCTGGTGCTGATGCTGGTGCTGATGCTGGTGTTGCTGTGTAGACGAGAGCTCAGTCTGCAGGAAGTCTTTGGCTTTGGCCAGGCGCTCCGAACCCGGGCTGCTGAGGCGGGACAGGGGGACGGGGCTGGGGGCGGGGCTGACCGCCTGAGCCGGCCCCCTGCAGGAGGCGGCGGCAGGGGCAAAGTCGACGGCGAAGCAGGGGCCGTGGCTCTTGGGCAGGCCGTTGGCGGAGCCCCCGAGGGCCGCCTCGACACTACCACCACCGCCGCTCTTCCTCAGCTGCAGCCGGCTCTCCTCCTCCTTTATCATCTGCTGAGTGGCCCGGATCAGCGTCTCTATCTTGCTGGGCTCCTGAGGGCTTGAGCGGAAGTGGTCACCGCGGTAACGGTCCCCCGAGTCGCTGGCCGAGCCGGCGTCCGGCGAGCTGACCGTGCTGTCCTCGTCCCAGTGGCCCCTCACTGTGAGAGACAATATTAATAAAGGTGTAATGATACATCGATCTACATTAATACATCGATTCTATGATCAGTGAGTCCAAGACATCGGTCCAAAATGAAAACATTGATCAGGTCCATAAATGAAGAGGTGCAGATGTTTCTACACACATAACATCTCATCAGCATCTATCTTCATGAATGTGAGCTGTGTTCAATTAAATAAACATGCATTTCTTGCAAGAATGACAAAATGGTGCACGACAAGGTAAGGAAGAACAAAGAAGAATAACATGACTCAAACAGGATCCGATCACAAGTGGACATCCCTGCGCTTCTCACCGGAGATCGGATCATACAAGAAACCTGAGTGAACAGACTTTTAGTCTAACGGCGAGGCTCACCCTGCAGGCTGTGTATGGAGGCGATGTGGGGCATCACGCTCTCGTAGCCGTCTCCGTTTTGAGGTGGGGATTTAGGCAGGGGCAGGACGGAGCGGGCGGAGCTCCACCACGCCTCCCGCCCGCTCTGGGGCGTGCCCAGGAAGTAGCGTCCGGCCTCGCAGCGCCCTCGCTCGCAGCTCTGGGAGGGGACGTGGCCCTGGTGCTCGGCAGAGGCCTGGTGCTCGTCGGTCAGCGGCAGGCCGTAGCACAGGGGGCGGGGCTCAGGAAACTGGCGGTAAACGCACGAGGCGTCCAGGCTCTCGCTCTGCTCCAGCAGCTGGGGGGACGTTGAGTCGGTCAGCGGGCTCCCCCCCCATGGACTGCTGTCCGGGTCTGATTCTGAGCGCTCCGTTTGGAAACTTGGGTACTGGATGAAAACACACGACATAACCATTAAGCCACATCATCAACACACACCACTTACCATTCACCCGTACCATCAATGTGGAGAAATCTGGTTCACGAGTGTCTCTGTGTGATTTACATTTAAGTGACCACAATGGGTTAACTTGGGGTTAAGGGTCTTGCTCAGGGAGCTGGAGGTGAGGGTTGAACCCACAACATTGTGGTCCAGATGCACGACCAACACCATATATATATTTATCTCATACTTGTATTCTCTTTCTTTATATTTATTGTTCTGTAATGATTCTTGTCATTTCACTGGAGTGAGTTGAGTTCTGTCGTAAGCATTATCTTACTTGGGCAATAAAAGTGATTCTGGAACTTCTCTGATTCCTCTGGACCTCGTGACTGAATGGAACTTTGCTAAGTGAACCTCTGAGACTTGTGCACTTGTGCAGTAGAGTTAAAGCACAAACTCACGTGGGAGTATGGCGAGAGTCGTGTTTTGGGTTTGGTGCGTGAGGTCCTGCTCTTGCTGGCCTTCCTGCTGTCGCTGCTGGGGTTGGGGGGGCTGCTGTAGGTGAAGGAGGGCTTGCTGGACGTCGCCTGGTCTAATGACAGCTGCAGACCTTTATACTCCGTCTCCCTGTTGAGAGAGAGAGAAAAAGCAAAGAGTGAGCAGGAGACCAACAGGTATTGAGCTCTGCAGGATGGGGATCGATATCTTCATTACACACAGCAGAGCAGACCGAGCCGAGCCGAGCCGAGCCAGCGTCTGTTTGTAGAAGCCTTTGTGCTGTGAGTCTGCGTAGCCGGGCCTTTTATTTTTGTCTGTCCCATAGCTGTAAATGCAGACTAACATCTGCTTGGTAATTAAGACGCAGTTGCTCATTTGTGAGACAATGATGTGTGTGTGTGTGTGTGAGGGAGTGGGAGCAGCAGGAGCCGTGGTCTCTCCTGCCGGATTGCTGCAAGGCTTTTACAAACACACGACAGAGGGGAAGCGTCTCCGTTCAAATACACAGTGAGATTAAGAGCTATGTCTGGCTAAATCGAGCTCACACGCAGATCCCGCGTGAGACATAACTAGGAAATGGGAATTGATTTCTCAGTAAAGTGGGCTATGGATTTTTCTTCCCTGCGATGAATCAACTTTTAGACAAAGGAAAAACTGTGTCCAGACAGCGGCCAGCGATAGAAGCGTGCGCTCCTCGAGAGGCCTGGTAACTCGCCTACACACGGAAACGGTCTGAAGGAGACGCACACACACACTTTGACCCACGCTTTCTCCGAAAAACACACAATAATGTGAGGGTGAGTCAGAGTCTCTTGGTAAACAGGAATCCATATCGGAGTTCAGAGGTCGCAGACCAAAGCAGAAACAGCCAGAGGGTGATGCAACAGGTTGGTCAGCTCCACTGCTGTAATAGACAGACATGCATGCAGGCTCTTGCTCACTCTCTCTCTCTCACACACACACACACTTCCTTCACACCTCACAGAGCAGACAGTGTGTGAACAAGCGCAGCTTCTGATAACAGCCGTGATAAGAGGCCAGACACATTCACCTCCTTCTGCTGTGAACAAAGATTAGCTTTGCAATTATGAGACAACACACACACCCCATCACACACACACGTAGGGGTCAATCAGGGAGCAGATCTCCGCACCGTCACACTCACGAGAGCCAGCTTTCTCCCAGCAGCCTTTCTCAACGGAATAAAACGGCGGATCAAACGCACGCTCGTGGTAACGCCACCACGAGAACTCTTAGGCTGGCACACTTAGCAAGCTGTGTGCTATAAACACTCATCATCTTTACAACCTATTAATTAAAGCCCATAAACACTTGTGTTTTATGGCCGCGAGCTCGGGGAGCCGTGAGAAGCCGTTTCCAGACTCGTCGTCGCAGCGAACGCGCAGCACTTTCGCCTAATGGAGGCTTTTATGGAGCTGAATCATTTACAGACTCCACAGGAGAGACGAGGGGAGGAGAGGCAGAGGGGAGGGTAGAAATCACACTGGACACAGAACCTGGCACCGCTCAACGAGGGAGAGGGCACTCTTCAGAAGAGGGAAGACTGGAGCGGGGCATTTTCTCCCTCAACGACGCACTTGGCTTGGTATCTAAGCTCCACTATAAGCTACAGAGTAAAAGTAGTAACTACATCCAGGCTGTTTCATCCAGTAACACTGAGGATCTGTGCTACAGGACACACTTAAAGATGATACATTTAAACAGATGTAAAAGCATGATGTTAAAGTAACGTGAAAATCTACTGTTTAACAGTGTAGTGTTAATCCCAGTCAGGTTATGATGGCGTTGTGGCGGTAGAGAGTGTTGTGATGTTCAGCTTGTGTAAGTTCCATTTGGTCTTTCAGAGTCATACATTTTGATAAATACAAACACGGATTCTTGCTTCCATCTCCTTCAAGGTGGACTCCATCCTCCGACTTTATCTCACAGCTGCCGAGAGCACACAGTGATGCAACGAGGGCACAGCAGCTAATCAGATGCCACTTCTACACCAATCACAAACACCCGCTAGCTGAAAACACACGTCTTTCTGAAGAGAGAACGAGGCGGGGAGAAGGCACCAGTACCGGCTCGGCGTGGGGGAGGCTCTCCAGAAGAGTGAAGATCGGAGCATGGCATTTCTCCCTCTCCCCCCTCGCCTCCCCCAGCCCCGACATGAAGGATGGCCCTGCTCCGAGGCCGTCTCATTCTTTCCAAAGACTTCCAGTGGAAAGTGGAAAGTGATAATGCATCTGCTTTATCAGAGCGAATGCATGACGAATAAATCAGAGCCCAACCCCCACCCCGACCTCGCACTGCCATATAACTCGTGTACGCAGCAGACGCACAGCTGGACACGTTTCATACACACACACCCCATCTCAGACACAAACACACAACGACCTGGCAGAGTTCCTCTCAAATACATGAAGGATTGTGGAATTTATTCAATAATAAGCACAAATAAGAAAATGAAATAAGAAACCTGGTAATTGATTGCAAAAGACACAAAATGAACATTTTCCAAAAGGGAAAATATAGATATAATAAATAAAATGTTACTCTGGGTCTCTCATCTTTTATCATCTTGTGTTGTGGATTTTCACGATGTTTCTCTGTGTCTAACTGTCCTCTAGTGCCGCACAAGTAATTGGACATGAATCAAAACCCCTATTCAGAAGGAAATCTTGCCCGTGTTGATTATCTGGGTTTTTAAAAAACTACATTTTAAAGAAAGAATTGGGTTCGTCTTTTCCCCAGTGTGTGTTGATGTAGTGTCCACTTATAAACATACTAGTGTGCGTGTTGTCACATGACCTGTCCAGTCCGCACTACATCCGTGTGTTTCCTTAAATTACTTTAAAATCACAAAGATATGAACTCTTTCATTAGAACAATTATCCCAGCGTTAAGAGCAGAGTTACAGTACGAACCCTGTTGGTGAACTATGAAGGTAAGAAAACTAACAATTAAACAGAAAACCAAAGTAATTGTTCATTAATCATAATCCAGTTAAAATATGCAGTTAATGCAGATTCTGATTTGACATCATATCTCCCAGCACTAGCACCCCCAGTGTAGCACTTCTCTTCACACACACGGACACACACAGTGCAGTGCAGCTAACGTGCAGGGTTGAGGCTGAAAGCAGCTTCTCCGATGTGTTTGGTGCATGCAGCTGCATACTAATCTGCGCTTCTCAGCAGGAGATGCATGAGCAGTGTGACACAGACCACACCAAAGTGTACGTCATCTGCACTCGACAGGCAAACGCCGTGAGAATTTATAAAGCTCGGAAGCTCGGGGCGGCGCACGGTGCGATTAGAAGACGGGAAGGAAGGACACGCCGGCGGAAGCTGGGGGTCATCGCTGTGTGCGTAAAGCGCTGTTTAGTTCAGTCACTGCTCCGTATGGAAGACAGCAAGCAGGCTGATGCAGCAGCATCTCACATCGGATTCACAACACGGCCAGCAGTCGCCTCCAGTGCTGGGGAAGCTGCTCGTAAACAGCAGGGTTAGGAACGTATCTACAAGCTGCTGTATTAATATAGTAGTTACTACACTACAAGCTACAGAGTAAAAGTAGTAACTCCACCCACACTGCTTCCTCCAGTAACACTGAGGATTTGTGCTGTAGGAAACTCTTAAACTAAGACACAAATCTATATATTTAACAGCACGGTGTCAAATCCCAGTCAGGTTATGATGGTGTTTTGGAGGTAGAGGGTGTGTGTGTGTGTGTGTGTGTGTGTGTGTGTGTGTGTGTGTGTGTCTCCTTCAGACTGTTTTCGTGTTCGTTACGTCACACTCTCTGTGACTTGACCTTCATCCACGAGGAATCCTGAGCATACATGATTTTTTTTTCACGATGTAAACACACGCTGCGCTTGTTACGACTCTCACAGGGAAGTCCAACATTCACTAAACCTTCCAGTTCAGTTCAATCTTCACATTTATTACAGACATAACTATTATTTTAGCTGACAAATAACAACAACCAGTGTTCTACTCACAGTACAGACATTTACTTGATATTAATTTACTCCTGATGCTGTGCCGCAGCTCTCACATGGAACGCCTTCATGACAAAAATGTACTTCTCTCCCAAAAATGAGTCAAAGATGAGTTAGAGACCAAAATCAGTCCAAACGCTCAAAAATCACCAAAACTTCAGTATTTCATTTTACATTCATCAGAAAATATTGATTCCATTCTATAATGTTAGAGAGTAAAAAATAAATATTGAAAAATGCATGATTTGTTATTAAGTAATTTGATTCTATATTCAGATGGATTCCAAATGGATAACGAAGTGTCTCCACCTGCACTAACCTTACTGTTCTTCACAAACTAAACCACAGAATGTCTCTGCAGAATAACAACTCTGAATATCAATATGAATGTGTTGTGCAGACATCATTTTGGGAAAAATAAAATGGTTGCTTTTGGTGTGGAAGACAAAAAAAAACTACTTAGTAATCAGAAAGTTACACTCAAATGTGTAGGATCTGTCCATTTTGGTCTTTCTTTAGATTTTATTAAATACAGACATGGGATCTGGTTTCCTTCTTGACCAAGGTGGACTCCTCCAACTCCTTCTGGCAGCTGCAATAAGTGCACTGTGATGAGTTTCTGTCAATTCAAGACTAATCAGAACAACCTGCTGGTTGAGAACACATTTTGCCTCATTACATTACTGTTCATAAAAGTAGCTATAGTTAAAGCTACACCCTTTAAAAAGCAGGGTTAGTGCTGATTAGCCGCTGGGTTCGTAGTGCCACTGAGCGTAACAATAGCTGCCTCAAAACAACATTTGAAACTGTAACTGGAGCCTGAGGTCATGCAGGTTATATTTATGTATTTCTTGAGATGCAAGAACTGTGGTTGGTCATGTAAGCAGTTAGACTAAATGAGATGTTTAACTACCAGCACAACGTTACATTACAGAGACATAATGCAACCATGAGATAATCCCTTTACACATACTCTGAATATTAGCTAATTTAGCAATTCAGGCCAAGCACTTCAGCCGCTCGCTAAAAACAACAACATTAAAACCAACTGGAAATAACCCAGAGACAAGCAGAGCAGTAATCCTGTGGATTATGTTGCTAATGACAGTTTTGTCTTTTTCAGTGTTGAACATTCAACTGCAAAAATCCAAATGAAGAATATTGTAACGGATATGACGAGCTGTAATACTGCAGGGATATGATGACGTTCCTCAACCAAACCAAAATGCACAACAACGCTGCCACCTGTTTAATCTCACTCCTCACAAACTCACACAGCCAACAACATCCAGTAACTCTGAAAAGAAACATTCACTTTCCCCCAGTACAAATTTACACAGAGCCACTACACAAATTATTATAATGCACCCAGTACACCACAGTATTGTCTGATTGGCTGGTATTTGTTAGCACCGTATTTGTTTGGTAATAGCGTGTGATTATTTGTCATTGTGAACACAGCACAGCACACAATGCACCACACTCTCATGTGAGCTCTGCATTTGACCCGTCCGTGAAGGAGCAGTGGGCAGAGTTTTGGCACCACTCAGGGAGCAGTGCTTGTGGATGGTACCTTGCTCATGAGTACCTCAGTGGTAGCTTTACTGGGACTTGAACCAGCAACCATCCGATCACAGGGTCAACTCCCAAACCGTTACACTACCGACTGCACCAGTAGTACTGTACTGTAGTATTGTATTAGCATGGTGAGGTTATGGTACAGCTGTGGAAGTGACTAAAACCATATGATCATAACATCTGGGGTTCAAATCCCAGGAACCAGCACTGGGATTGACCACGTTGCATCAGGGAGACTGTCGCTGTAATTAGGAATGGGAAGTAACTATGAATTTTGAAAATGGAGCAGTTGGAAGTGTAGCGTTTAAGACCGATAAAGGTACTACTGAGGTACTCATGAGCAAGGTACCGTCCCCAAGCACTGCTCCTCGGGCACTTGTTAGCTGCCCACTGCTCCTTCACAGATGCGTCAAATGTAGAGCTCACATGAGGTTGTGGTGCAGTGTGTGCTGCGCTGTGTTCACCATCACAGATAATCACTCACTTTAATTCACTTAAAAATAAATATAAATGCAGTCATTAACAGAGCTGTTTGCCATGAAGACACTGATGACACAAGTGGTTTTTACAGCAGGATTTGCTTACTGTTGTAATACACACACACACACACACACACACAGCATGTACAATAGACATTATTAGTTATTAAGGCCATTATTTTGCACCACAGCTGTGTGTCTCTGCTGTGCAGGCGATTTCGCTCTCATTTAGCTGAAAAAAACATCAACAAATTGTGTGATTTATCCTGGTAATAGATGGAAGTGGAATAGCTGGTGATATGAGCAGGACAGCAAGTACCGTCTCCATCAAATAAATCCTCTCCCACTGCAGCTTACCGGCGTTAAACACCAACCATCCAGCTTCATTACAGCACAGAACACACAACCGTCTCCTCCCTCAAATACGCTGAATACTCCTACTGTTCATCACCTTCTAATGAGATCAGGCAAATTACAGCAAAAAACATGTCCCGAGCATAATGCCAGTTTAGGGATTTAGCACCAATGCAATGAACTGTTGTTTGGGGAATGGAACATGTTGAGCACTAAATAGCAAGTGCATGGAAAAAGTTAACATATGCCTTTATAAACACACATACAAACAATCAAATAAAATAAATGATTTAGTGTTGTGTGAATCAGGGCTGTAATCGTGCTGATGAAATAAGCAGTAGTGAAGGATATAACATATCACTGTAATTATACTAATCAATACTTATGGATTCATCTGCATAGTTAATACTGCAAAAACGTTTTCTTACAAACCTCATACGTAACCATAAGCATGTGTGTCTGTAATAAACCACAGGAAATAAACCCTCTTATTACATATATTTAATTATGAATATAGTACTAAAACAGGATTCCAAATCATGTGCACTTCGCCATGACACCTTGATGACGTCTTCATTTCTAATTGATTAATTAGCATCATTAACTGCTTTACAGAAACAGCAACATGGTAATTAGTGGTAATTAGAGGTAATTAACTAATTAACTTCCTACTAAACATTATTTTGTGATATTATAGGCTCAGGATAAACAGTTGTTAAGATTTTCTTTAATGAGCTACAATTTAACATCATTTCCTATAATATAGGATTGCTGGAGGTGTAGTGGTTAGGACGCTTGCCTTTAGACCAAGTGGTTATGGGTTCTAACCCTACCTCCAGCACTAGCACCACTGTGTCCCTGAGCACGACCCTTAACCCCAAGTTGCTCTCAGAAAGACCCTGCAATTAGGAAAGAGTCCGTCTGGATGGCAGCGCCTGCTAAAAGCTGTAAATGTAAATGAGCAAATCACATTTTTTGTGAAAAGTAAAGACAAATGGAATGTGTGTGTGTTTGTAAAAGGGGGTATTTTTCAGCATGACGGTGAAGTACGTTACTCACGTGAGGACGTAGTTGACGCTGACGATGCAGTGCGGTCTGGAGGATCGGCTGTTGTGTACAATAGTTGCATAGCTCTGGACCCAAACCCAGCCGCCCTCCTTAGCCAGGAACCGGTAATACTTAGTAGTGACCTGACCCTTCACCAGCACTGCACAGAGAGTGAGAGAGAGAGAAATTATTCAATAATTCAATTACAATATTTGTATAAATGTGCTGTTATGATTTAAGTATGTTTAAACTGCAGTAACTGTTCATTATATTAGCCAAATTACATCTGGAACATCCATTTTCTCCATTTACGTGCACATTTTAACTGACCTTATGAAAGCCTGATTTCTCATAAATAAATGGCGGCTTATCCTGCAACATTTACTTATACAGTGTGAGGGCTTGATTTAGCCTGTATTATAAACATGACAAGACTCGTCCTCCACAAACCTGGAGAATAAACAATGCAATAAAGGAAATAACAACCTGCATAAAAACCAGAGTCATTTAATTTAAGACAGAAGTAGAAATGAATTTGCGCTCATCTGCATGACTCAAACTCAATTTGGGAGAGCAGAGGAGTTTATTACGAGGCGGTAAAAGGAACTTATTCACTGCAGCTTTTCACTTCAGGCGTTGTTGTTTTCTGCCTCCTTAAAAATGTGTTGTTTAAGAGTTGTAAGTGTTGATATTTTTCTCCATTAAGCGAGCTGCACGACGGGGCGGGAGAAATTAGCCGCGAGTGTGAGGAAGCTGTATAAAACAAACATAACTCACACAAGTGGTGAGCACAGCGCAGGTGGAAGGTGTCGCAGCTGTGCACGTGATGGTAAAGAGTCTTCTCGATTAAGTCCTGTGGCTCGTAGCCAGTCAGCTCTGCCACCCTGGCAAACACACACACACACACACACAGAGAGCTGAATAATTACTGAGCCAGTGTGCACACAAACACCTGCGCACACACACACACATACACACGCCAGATAAGCCAACATTTGCTCTAATATAAGCCAAACACACAAACATGTACTGTATGAGCCTCACACAAAACAACAGGTGCACATGCACACAGATGACGCAACACCAACACACACACAGTTGCGTCTTTATGAAGAATGACTCGTATAATTACCAGGTCTATAAAATATCACAGATACACCAACTTCAGCAACCAAAAAGCAAACCTCGTCACTCTTTTACTTAATGAAAATACTACAACACTTCTATTACGTATGACTAAGTTTCACTACGTGATTACACCGGTGATAACGCGCTCCTGAACCTGGGGTCTCTTGAATTGTGTGAATCTTGAATTTCAGGTCTTCGTGTGGTTTAGGGGACTGCCGCAGCTACGTCCAGCTACGCAGCTACGTCTTTCACACAAACACACACAATAACAAGTTTAATAATTTATGAATGCGACACTTCGGGGCATCAGTTTGTTTTAAACCGTAAGATTACTTTAAATTACCTGTTGTTAACATCTTGAGATTCACACAGTATTAGGGCCGGTTTGCACGTATGCAGATATTTTTATAAACGCATCTTTTGGGCCTTTTGTTTACACATTTCCACAGAATCCTGCATTGGAAAAATATTCACTTAAAAAATGTGTTTGAGGCGGCTAAAACTCTCTTTACATGTAAACAAAAGGCCCAAACTTACAAAAGAAACGTGCGCTTGTATTTTTCTGATTCTGAAACAATAGTGATCTGTTCCATTGTGTTTATACTTTCTGTTCCATCATCTCCATGATCTATATCACCTATCTGGAGTAGTACAGATCCCAGTGCCAGTTCCTTGTGTGTTTCTATTCGACTTGTGATTGTGACTCTACAGCTCTCAATAACCTTAATCTCAGCACCCAAAAGCAAAGCATTCACCGCGTTACATTTGCTAATTAAAACGAAAACTTTTCTGCGAAGGCATTTTCCTTGTGAGGGCTGATGCTCGCCGAAATGTCATTCAGACTGCAACCAGGTGTTCACACACACACACACACACACACACACAAAGTACGGTGACCTTGAGGATGGTGTGACATGCTGCTCCCTTGTGTCTGTCCCGCTACACACGGCTACACACCGCTACTCACACACCACGAGGGCAGAGCCATAACCAGCGCCATGAAGCAGTGAGGGTGTGTTTGAGGGAGTGTGTGTGTGTGTGTGTGGTACCTGGAGTCGAGGAAGATGAGCTTCATGTCGAGGCTGGCGCGGAACATGAACATGTTGCTGTGCAGCTTGATCTCTGTGACGGCGCTCGGGGGGAGAGAGTGACCCACCGCCACCAATCCCACATTCTGATAACAACCATCAAACGGAGACATGTCCAAACTGTACTGACGGATCTTCAGATAACCACTGCAGTGGATCACCTGCACACACACACACACACACACACACACACACACTTTTACCACCAACAATCACCGAATATTTCCACTGACTCCCCTAGTGACTAGATGTAAATAACACTACAGCCACAACTGCTGTAACCTCATTATTATTATTATTATTATTATTATTATTATTGTTGTTGTTGTAGTTGTTGTTGTTGATTATATAGCACTTGTCTCAAACACGAGAACAAACCCTAACCCTAGTTTCTCAAATAAAACATGTCATTTCTGTAAAATGATTTGTCCTCACGGGGACCTGGCTAATGTCCCCACAAAGCCATAAAACAACGGACAGCCACAACCCCCTAAATACACAAATACACACATTAAATCCCCCTCTCTCTCACACACACACACACACAGATACAACAATAACACACATGCACACACACGTCGACAGTCACCCACACACACAACTGCTAATGCACACAATCACACACACCTTTAACACACAATTATACACTCACTCTTTAACATTAATGCACAAAAATATAAACACACAAATGTTAGCATACACACGAGCATACAGACAAAAAACAGACATGCACAAGCGTCAACACACACACAATACACACAAATACAGACTCACGCTGTAACTCTCATGAAAACAAAAATGCAAACACACACAAACACAATAAACACACACCCTAAAGACACTCACTCTTTAACACTTAAAAAGAAAAATACAAACACAAAAAACGAGTACACACACACACACACACACACACCAACACACACACACCAACACACACAACACACACCAACACACACACACCAACACACACAAACACACTAAACACACACCCTAAAGACACTCACTCTTTAACACTTAAAAAGAAAAATACAAACACAAAAAACGAGTACACACACACACACACACACACACACACACAAACACCAACACACACACACACCAACACACACACACCAACACACACAAACACAATAAACACACACACACCAACGCACACACACACACACCAACACACACACACCAACACACACACACCACCATAAACACACACACACCAACACACACACACCAACGCACACACACACTAACACACACAAACACAACAACACACACACACCAACACACACACAAATATACAACATGACACACACCAACACACACATTTAACACTTCTAACACACATTAATACACACAAACACACACTAACACACACACACACACACACACACACAACACACACACATTATTCAATAAATACAATACACACATTACTAACACATTAAACACTACACACATAAATAGACAATACATAAATATATTAACATCGACAATATAACACACATATATATAAATACACACACAGCAATACATACACAACACAATCAAAAGCAACTGCCCAAGGGGACAAATCCTCGCAAGAAAAAATCCCGGCGAGCTTCCGTGGCTTCTCTTAAGCGTTTTGATCAGTATTATTTCATTATGAGGGTTAATTATGCGTGATAAAGCCGGGGTGAAAGGAGTCTCCGACCTTGTACCCGCCGCAGGTCAGGACTCCAAGGCTTTCTTGCATGAGGACACACTTCCATCCTCAGAAGCAAAGGAGCTGCCCAGCCTATACTCTGCCAAGAGAGGGATGGTACACAATCATCACATCCTGTGCCTGTTAAAAAGAGGGTGTGTGTCTGTGTGTGTGGCAAAGAGGTGTGTGTCTGTGTGTGTGTGTGTGTGTGTGTGGCAGAGGTGTGTGTGTGTGTGTGTGTTAAAGAGGGTGTGTGTGTGTGCGGTGTGTGTGTGTGTTAAAGAGGGTGTGTGTGTGTGTGTGTAAGAAAGAGGTGTGTGTGTGTGTGTGTGTGTGTGTGTGTGTGTGTGTTAAAGAGGTGTGTGTGTCTGTGTGTGTGTAAAGAAGAGGTGTGTGTGTGTGTGTCTGTGTGTGTGTGTGTGTGTGTGTGTGTGAAAGAGGGTGTGTGTCTGTGTGTTAAAGAGGGTGTGTGTGTAAAGTGAAGAGGTGTGTGTGTGTGTGTGTGTGTGTGTGTGTGTGTGTGTGTGTGTTAAAGAGGGTGTGTGTCTGTAGCTTAACTGACCCAGAGGGTGTGTGTCTGTGTGTGTGTAAAAGAAGAGGGTGTGTGTGTTCTGTGTTAAAGAGGTGTGTGTGTGTGTAAAAGAAGAGTGTGTGTGTCTGTGTGTGTGTTAAAGAGGTGTGTGTGTGTGTGTGTGTGTGTGTGTGTGTGTGTGTGTGTTAAAGAGGGGTGTGTGTGTGTGTGTGTGTGTGTGTGTGTGTGTGTGTGTGTAAGTAAAGAGGGTGTGTGTGTGTGTGTGCGTGTGTGTGTGTGTTAAAGAGGTGTGTGTGTCTGTGTGTGTGTGTGTTAAAGACGTGTGTGTGTGTGTGTGTGTGTGTGTGTGTGTTAAAGACGGTGTGTGCGTGTGTGTGTGTGTGTGTGTTCCTACCCTGCACAAAGTGAGAGTGGTAGGGCTGATGCTCGGTCAGCACCGCCGTCATCTCGTCGTGGTCAGCAGGGTGGATGTACTCATAAATGCTGTTCCCCGTCAGCTCTACCTGTTACAAACCAACATTGTCACCTGGCCCAAACACACACCACTGCTGCCCCTCCTTCACACTCTCGGCATCAAAGACTCCACGGCTCCTTTACCACCAACGAGATCCACATTTAACAATCTGCAGTTAATGCATTCACTAACGTAATAATATTATACAACTGTAGAACTGAAGAAAAGCCAAAAAGCCAGCTCCTTTGTGCTGTTAGATCCTCACCTCCCTGTTCTGTTGTCATCTATATATTCATCTTGTGCATCTGTAAATCCTTTATCTTACTTGTTTGAAGTTCGCCGCCAAAGCAGACCCGGCCGCATGTGAGAGCGCACTGGGCAGTAAGTTCTGATTCTGAGCCTGGTTTTGCACAAACATTCAGGCGACATAACATCTGAGTCTCTTGAGCGCTCTTCAGCAGATGATGACTGTGTTTTTACTAGGATTCTCTTCTGTTTTACCTCGGAACAAATCTTAAATATGAAAACACTGGTGGATGTCGTGATCTTCGTGAAAACTGCATAGATGTTTTTTGAGAACAATTATTGTCTTAAGAAGGGTTGATGAATGAGGTGGTGAAGGAATGTATAGAGCACTGTATCAAGCCACCTCTCATTTCTTTTAACATTTGCTTTCAAAGAACCACACTATATTGTGTTTTTAATGCGGTTTTGAGAAATGGTATTAACATGTGCTGTGACAATAACTACCGATTTTCTCATTTTCTTAGCATCGTGTAAAGAAGGCAGGGTTAACTAAAGACTTTTGGACCGCACTGTATGTACATTATAGTATTATTGCTAAATTAATCATTGCACCACTTTACCTGTGACAGGCCCAAATGCACAGAAGCAGTTTCAGAACTATACATGATCTTTCCATCCGGGGCCACCACGAAAATAAATCCATCTAAAGTCTGAAAATATAAAGTATAATATAGTCATAAATATTAAAGTGCACAGTAATTGAATATACATATAGGCACAATATACTATTCGACAAAACAATAATTATAGTACATAGTTTTACAAATTTATGGTCGTTCTGTTTTGTTTGGTTTTTTTTTCGTTAAAACTGAAAAGCATTAAAAACTCACTAACAATTATTATTCGGATAAAATTGTTTTTAAACTGCCCGATGATACATACTAAAGTCTCGTAACTAGTTGAAACACACGTCTTCAGCATTACAATAGATTCTCTTTTTTGAAACATTAACATTTATGTTTTACAGCAACTCAGTTTCTCTCCGACAAATAGAAATATTTTTCGTGAGAGCGAGAGCATAATATCTTGTGGAGCAGCAGACAATCCACAATACATTAACAAGGACACAGCATGTATGTCCTTCAGAAACTCCAAACACGGCGCGGTGCGGGATCATGAAACCAACTAACACTTCATTCCTCATAACAAAGCAAAGAGAAAACGAAAAACTCAAATATACATTTCAATTCGCAACGAACAAATTATTTTATTAACCTAATAAACTAAAACATATTGCACATAAATCGTAAATAGCGGGACAATGTCATGTAAAATGTCTTATAAAAAATGTCTTATAAACGTTATGCCATTATGAACTTGAATGGAAATGACAAATGTCTAAAATAAAAGATTTTTTTATATAAAGAATTATTTTAAAAATAATGCGGAGAAAAGGAACATAAATAATTACAGTACTATAATGATACGATCAGCATTTGTGTATTTTTATTAAATTGTTGTTATTGCAACTACAAATTATTATTATTATTATTATTATTATTGTTATTATTATTATTATTATTATTATTATTATTACATCAGCGAGTCCTACCTGTAGAAGATGTGATCCCAGTTCATGGTCCCACGTTGTCGGAAAGTGAACTCTGCCTGCTGATATGGCCCGCACGATTCCTGGGGACCTGGAAACAATAAAGACATTATTACATATTATTATTATTATTATTATTATTATTATTATTAACCAAGGCGATAATAATATCAATAATAATAACAATAATAATAGCAATAATAATAATAATGTTTTTATTATTCACAAAAACTGATATTTTTGGAGTTTTCCATATGAAACTGACTCTAAGCATGACAGAAGAAATGCAGATCAGCTCAGCAAACCCGACGGAAGCAGCGCAACTGGCTCTGGACAAACAGGATCCGCGGTCCCGGCTCTGAGCCCCATTGAAAGCAAATCGGGGGAAAACAAACAGGCATCGTGCGCGGATCACAGCAAAGCTCCGAGTCCCATTTTAATATTAACCAAATATACACTTCAGGTTTACACAACAGAAACAATCAAATCAATCCTTAAGAACAACTTCAAACTCAATACGCTCCCGCGTCCTCACGCCGCGCTGTCTGGCAAAAAAAAAACACACACCACAAATGTATCACACCACAAAAAATACACGAGTTTACAAATCACAACAATCCAGCATGCGCCAGTGGGTTCGCATGGCAGACCGAAACTCACCTAAAGCAGTAAAAATCTGTGTGGATCATATTTCTTAAATAAAGAGAAAAGTACTACATAGATTTGTAAGAACAACCTCGTTCTTGAGCTGTACCCACATGAAATATCGCGCCCTAATTCTAAATCCAGAGTGCAGTATTTGTAGTGCACCTAAAACAACGCTTTAGGACGCAGATGCTCTTGAAACAGCGATGTTATTCAAGGGTAAATTCTGGTTAAAATTTATTGATAATTTCTGCAGCCTGGTCCTTCCCATGCAGCCGTATCTGGAGCTTTGGACTTTCGCACTTGACCTACCGCAGGAAAATTAAGCGCCTGAACATCAGTGAGTTTAGATAATGACAAAATTAGCTTTGAAAAGGAACACAGCCTTAATCAGATCTGCATTCTCTCTCTCTCTTGACTAGAGGAGTCCGCACTGAGCTAAGCAGCTTTCACACAAAAGCGCTTGTTCCTGGCGACAAAAAGAGTAATCCACTGAAACTCTCCAGAAGGAGCCTTCAATTGCTTGCAGGGCCAGAAAATTGCATCCATCCTACAAGTACAGGTTTCTACTGGAAACCATCCAAACGTTTTCAAGTCGCTTAATAACTTAATTGGTGACGCAGTCACGCGCAGCGCGCGCATTAGAACACGCATTAAAATCTGGAAATGTTCATATACAACAGCATCACAGATATGAAATAAAGCTCCTCACTCAGGCCTAATTGTACAGTTGGCGATGAGATAATTGTATATTTTTATACGACTGTTTGGATATATACATTCCTGACTGTCTGTACATACATTTTGTCCAGCAAAATTGTTCTGACATACAGAGCACAGTCATAGAATTAAAAAAAAAACCATAATAATTGGTTATAAAATGTAACTAACTTTACTATGTATATTAAGTTTGCGTTACAGTAAATGTTTCTGTGACCATCTCCACAAATTCTATGAGGAAAATCTCTGTTTTCCTATTAAAACAAACTGTTTTTCCACACCATCATTCACAAGAAATATTTTTGGCACCTTTAGTATTTTAGATTCAAACACAATTGTCAAGAATATTTATGTTCTGTAAAGTAAATCAGTTCGGCTAAATATTAAAAAAGTGCAAGTGAAACCAATATAAAGTTTGTGTTACTTTAGGACGCTTCGGGGCAGGTGGTTGAGGCAAAGGTTCTAACATCAGACCATAAATAAGGGCCGTAAAAAAACCCCACACCTTCGTTTTCAAATAAAATTTTACTGTCAATTACGCAGAACATTTTCCTCAAACTACTAGAAGTGTGTAGTTACACTGAACTCGTCACACTTTACTCCTGCCTTGATGTGAGCAAGCTGCATCGGACACACACTGCAGGGCGCGATGGAGGTGAAGAATTTGATGAGAAAATAATGGTTGGGCAAATGGCGCGTCGGTCTGTTCATCGTAAAAATGTCACCATGCCTCAGCCTGGCGTCCTGAAGCTGGGACTGTCTTCATCATTCATCCTCAGGCACAACTGTGTCCAGTACGATCATCTGTTTGTGAAGTATTGTGAATGTCTAAATTAATTGCTAAATATATATACTGTAATTGAAAATAAATAACTAATTATTTTCTGGAAAAAGAGCATTTTAAAAACTAAACGACATTATCAAAATAATCAAATTCTATATTTGTATCGCTCTTTACGACATTCATTGTCACAAGCGTTCATATATAAATAGTCAGATTTTGTAAAATTATATTTAACTGCCTTTTACTGACTTTAGTTTTCTTCTTCTTCTTCCACTACTACTACTACTACTGTTCCTAATCTTCATTATAATTTAATTCTCGTATTTTAATGAATTGACCGCCTCTAGCCGTAGAAATATTTCTAAAACACGCCTCAGATATTCTGACAAAAGAGACCTAAATGTACACGGACAAAAAGTGTGTTAAAATGAATCTTAATCGCGCAGTTTAGTGTTAATAAAAACAAGTAAACCAGACAAGTTCTCCGTTGGCCCAGCGCAAAAACCTAACCTCCAAATTCTTTAATAATCTTTAAAATTAAAGGTTCATTAAAGGAGATTTGAACTCTGGTCAACTTCTCATGCTGGTGGCCACAGTAATCGCGGGGTCCGGTGAAGGCCCGGGATTACAGTTCCAGCAGCAGCAGCAGCAACACGAGGGCTCTCGCCATGTTTTCTTTGTCCTTGTCTCCAGCGCCTGCTTTTAAAACCAATTCCATCTTCTATCAAGACGCGCCGATCCTACAAGCTCCTCCATATGGCATCAGATTCAGCAGCGCGGCCGGTAATTGGCGCGGAGCGGCTTCAGTCACGCAGAGACGCGGCCAAACGGCGCCTAATCGCCTTCAGCAGCACGAGTCTCTACACACAACCACACCTATACACATCCCAACACACAACTACCCTACACACAACCACACCTATACACATCCCAACACACAACCACCCCTACACACATCCCAACACACAACCACCCTTATACACATCCCAACACACAACCACCCCTACACACAACCACCCCTATACACATCCCAACACACAACCACCCCTATACACATCCCAACACACAACCACCCCTACACACAACCAATTTCTATACACATCCCAACACACAACCACCCCTATACACATCCCAACACACAACCACCCCCACACACAACCACCCTTATACACATCCCAACACACAACCACCCCCATACACATCCCAACACACAACCACACACACTGGTCACCCTGAAGTGCTAAATACGTCCTGGCGTAGTTATGGAACACCTGGAACAGGTCAGCCGTGCAGGTTATACACAGAGTCGATACACCCTATATTATCAATAAAATACTCTCTGTCAGTAACCAACAAACAAACAAAATAATCAATTAAATTTGCAGTTTTAAAATATAACTATTTACAGGTTACATTCGAGCAAGTACATGTTTATATCGTGATCTCACTTAGCTACAATGAATTCAATGTATATACATGATGCAGGAAAATTGTCGTAATTATTACCTCATTAAGTTTAATTTTATTTTTAAACGAAGAACTATATAAATAATTGTGAAAAGGTTAAAAACTTGATGGAAATAATTATTACTTAAATAGGTGTGCACAAACGAGTAGCGAGTATAACTATCAATACATTTTAAACGCAGCTCACAGGAATGCTACTAATTAAATAACTGTATAATTATTATTGACGTTATAATAAAAACACCAATAGTAATATTACTAATTTTACTAACAAAAATAAAAGGAACGTTGGTCATTGTTGATTATTATTGCTCTGTAAAATCGTTTCTGCGAAACCTGGAAAAGGTTTTAAACTGTAGGACTAATTTATGCGCACACACGTTTTTAATCGACTTACCTTCAGGGAAAACTATTCTCATCTTTAAGTAGCTGGTGGTCAGGCGGATGATGGACGCTGTGTCCAGCTGAGACGTGATGGCGGAGGGCAGCGGTAGAGACGGCCAGCTCAAAACTCACTGCTCTCCTTTCTCCCCGCTGCGTCTGGGCCGCATTTTTCGACTTCTCCTTCATGGTCCCTGTAGCTGAAGGCTGTGTGACTCCGCTCCAGTGTTTTGGATCAGACTCCCCAAAAAACCCACAACCCCAAAATCTCACGTGTCGGAGCGCAGGTTTAGCGCATCGCGACCGCGCCACGACTCGAACGTCTCTAGCTGGCCTCACAGCGCACACACATCCTCAGCGCCCAGCACACATGCACACACTCACACACACACCCCAAACAGTCTCACATGTCTCTCATACCAAACACAGCCATATGGAAAATTCATATCGAATATTTTAAAATAAAAACCCCGCGGAGTTCTGCCTCGGCTTTATCTAGAGAGTTGTTTCACACAACGTTCAAATTCACCTAAAGGCCCACACAGGAAGTCTTCATATGATGGCGCCCATGTTTCCCACAAATTTGGATTCTAAAAAATAAAAGTTACACACATATTTCAGCTACACATTCTAAAGTTCTGCAACAAATCATTAACTGGAAGTAATTACTCTTAATCGATATGAAACATACAGCTGGTACCAATTTACATTTTAATAAAAGCAAGGTAGAACTGGTATAAATACTCAGACTGCAAAAAAATCTCTGCGTTATTTGTATTGAAAGGAGGTATATAAAGTGAGTGTAGAAAATGGTAAAAGCCTGACCTGTTATCCTCGCAGATCACGCCAAACTTTAACGTGGTCGGGCTCCCGGTTTGACAATCCCAGTCCTGAAAAATCCACACGCTCTCCACCGGGATCAAAACGTGGAATTCCAGGCCAAACGATGGGAAAATCTCAGCATTTTTATCCACAAAGTTGTGCGTTTTGGAGGCTGCGTGTCGCGCTCAGGACTTTGCTGTCAGGATCAGCTCCAAACTCCGCAGTTTAGCTGCAGGAGCCCCGCCCACTCCGCCGCCTGCTCCAACCCTATTGGTCCGCGGCGAACGCGGCTCCGCGTCCCCATTGGCCAGACGCGCTGCGGGTTTCCAAGTGAATTCGGGATTTGTTAGAAATGCTGACCTTAGACCTCTACACATAATAACATGGAGCAAGCTATGAAATATATTTAGCTCTGTATAATATTTAGGCTAGGACTGTTATGCTAATATTAACCTCCCAAGCTTTAACACCCAAAACTAAATCATAACATTTGCTGTTTGAAGCGCATCAGGACGGACCAAGGTCCACTCACTCGGCTCTATCAACTTGCATTGTTGTTATTATTATTATTATTGTTATTATAGATTTTGTCTAAACACATACAAAAATATATGGTTATAATGAATGTTATATACATAAATACCTCTAATATAGTAATATAATTACACAAAAAATAAATAACCACAGGACAAATATAAAATAAAAATCATAAAATAGTATATACATCATACTTATTATACTACTACATGTATATATTCTATCATTGCTATTATTGCTATTATTATTATTATTATAGATTTTATCTAAACACATACAAAATATATATAATTAATGTTATGTAATAAGATAACAATTTCTAATATAGTAATATAATTACACAAAAATAAATAACCACAGCATAAATATAAAATAAAAATCATAAAATAGTATATACAGCATACTTATTATACTACTACATGTATATATTCTATCATTGCTATTATTGCTATTGCTATTATTATTATTATAGATTTTGTCTAAATACATACAAAATATATATAATTAATGTTATATAATAAGATAATTCTCTAATATAGTAATATAATTACACAAAAAATAAATAACCACAGCATAAATATAAAATAAAAATTTTATAAAATAGTATATGTTGTTATACTTATTATACTACATGTATATATTCTATCACTGTTTTATTGCTATTATTATTATTATTATTATTATTATTATTATTATTATTATTATATTTGAATACTAATCTGTTAGTATTTTTAAGAATACACACTTCATTAATAGACTGATATCGCATCTTCCATATTGAAAAGTCAGTCAATTTCCACTTTTAGTTTAAAATGTATATTTTGTGTCCTATTTATTTCTATATTGTTTATTCCATGTGCCCTATCTGTTCTTTGTTCTCTGTTTCTTGTTGCACTGTATAAACTGGAGCCACGGCTTCTCGTCTCTCTGTATATCTGTACAATATATAGAAGATATGACAAAGTTTACGTTGACTTAAATTGAAAATAACTCAAATAACAACACTATATAATAAGAAAAGAAAAAAAAATATTAAAATATTTGTATGTACAGAGCATTGTCTTTTTTGAAAAGTGGTGAAAACAAAATGAACAGTAAATCCATTTTTTGGTGTTTATTTTATGTTGACTACTGTAAAAATATATTAAACTAGATTAAAATAAAACCTACCTTTACTGTAATTGATAAAAGGTGCTGCCTTTATGTTTCCTCCCCACCAGCAAACCTATTTCCCACAGGATATTACCTAAAGCCCACGTCCCGCCTCACCACCTAAACGGCGGGCTGGCGTTTACACGGTTTCCCGCACTGCAGCGCCGATAGGTTTAATCGGGCCTGCGCAAAAGTGGGGCCGGGGTTTGTTTAGATGTTACGTGCAGAACTGTACGCCAGACAACGGTTCCAGCTTTTCTTTGAGACGCTGCTTTTGAAAGCGAGTTGCTGGATGACGCAGGAGAAGTCAGCGCTTCTGAACCCGCTGCGGGAGTGATTGAGCTGCCCTGATTAAGGTGAATAAATTCGCGCTTGTTTCCTGCTCGCTCATCTGGGCTTTACATTATCATACCACGGACGCGCCCGCTAATAGCAAATCACCCGCAGCGCCCAAACCGGGCAGCACACGCCGCTTTAACCCCCCACGGAAGCCCGAATTTACCGCTAATTAAACGGTGGAAAAGAGAACAAGCGGAAATAGTGCAAAATATCAGGTCTTCAGATGAGACACGCAGTATCGCGGCCGAGTTACCAGAAGAGGAGAAAAGCAGCAGCAGCAGCAGCAGCAGCGATTAAATGATGCTGAGACTCTGAAGCGCACTTTGCCACTCCAATTTTTAATTAGGTTTAATGAGAAACGGGCATTTGCATCTATTAACGCGAGACACAAAAACAAAGCCAAACTCGGAGCTGACACCACGCAAGTCTACTCACGCACCAAACATTTTAATAAACGAGTTCAGGCTCCAACAAGATACAAAATAAATATAAAAGCCGAGCTGTGTCACGGGTCAGAGCGCGAGCAGAGCGACCCACACCGCCACAGCACCACGAGGAGGAGGAGGAGGAGGAAGCTTCACGGAGGACAGGAATCCCGCGGGGAGCCTCAACAACAGAAGCGACGCGCGGGAGAAACTGCAGCATCTAAACACGGGCCTTCATCAGGGATGCACAACTACTCATCTTCAACAACACTGAAACAATCACACTAACCCACCAGTAAGATGTTCAATTCTAAACACAACGGGGTTCAATCTTAAATGGTTTGCTCTTAAATACAATCCCGTTTTGTTGGGCACTGATACAGGCTTACACTGAAATAATTTGGTAATTATGTTATTATAAGTGAAAACAATAAAATGATACATCACAAAAATAAAAAGGTAACACGAGAATGATTTTTGAACTTGTTTTTTTAGACCATATAAAAAGATTTGGCACATTTGATCCACTTCCCACTCCAAATTTATTAATAAGGTAATTACTTAAATATTTAAAAACCTGTTCGGTGACCAAATCTAATGGATTTTTATAATTAAATGAAACAGAGCTAGTAAAAGAAGAGAATTTAACACATTAATCTGCATTCAAATCCCCTTTAATTATCATTTTTGCATTATTTCAAAGAACATGCCTATGAGGGAGTAGAACATGCTCTCTAGGCAAAAAAAAAGAAACGACTAGCTCTGGTCAATTGATGATAATTCTTCTAATACATTAGAAAATACAGAATATTTCAACATGACTTTTTTCTCTTTTGTTCTGGCAGACATGTCATCTTTATTTTTGACTTACTCTAAAGCTTCCTAAACGTGTTTGGCACCAGAGAGATTACTCTCCAGCGAGAGGCGAGAGAAGAGGGAGAGAGAGAGAATTTAGCTAAACAGATGTGACAGTCTGCTGATAGTTGAGTCCCTCACTGAGGAGCATGTTTTACACACCTGCCCAGAATTCCTGAGCTCTGCTCAACAAGGCCCCCCATCCCTTTAGCCTCGCGCCTCTGACAGTGACGTCACATCTGCTTCCTCACACACACTAAACAACCAGCCTCTTTCTCTCCCACTGCACCTTCTCAACACACTCCGGTTCCAAAGAGTCCCTCAAACGTGTGCAGTCGCATCAAAAGATAATCATCATAATTATACTTACATACTATGATCAATTATAATTAAACTCACATCCCATAACCATACTCACTCATGATCAAGTCTTATACGGCTAAAACCTCAACATTTCTACCACGCGTGATGGAAGGCCTCTTTGGTCAAACTGGGCTCAGCTCAAACTCTGCTCTTCGCAGGTGGAACAACTGGACGGGTGAATGTGGTTCCTGCACGTTCCAGAATGCTGATGAGAAGCGAGGGTCGCTGAAGGACATTCCATGATTTAAAATAGACACCTCGGTGTTGACCTGAGCCGAGATGCTGGCCGGCGTCACGTTGAGGCGGATGTCGTACTGCTGATCCAGACCCAGGTAGCTGTCACTCATCACGTACAGCGTGTAGATACACCTGTGAGGGAGAGGTACGAACGTGAGGAGAGCTGGGCGATATGATCTCAAATCAATATCACAATCAACTGAACATCTTACATCAAGTTTTACCACAAAAGAACAATGAGCTAGTTTCAATTCTGCCACACACCGTAAAGATGATCTGATGTCACAATATACTTCTTTCATTTACTTCAACTTTAAAAAATCAATTTTAACAAACTACATTTTCATGGTAATGTTTGAGAATGAATGTGTGAATTCCCCACAGAAGAAACATATATAGCTCCAGGAAAAAAAATAAGGGATCACATCACTCTATTTCTGATTCATTGGTTTTACAGTGTGTGGCTGTGTGTCTATGTAAAAGATACAAGTGAATGTTCTTTTATAACCATGTTTATTCCAGAAATCCAGACACACTGGAGTAAACGATCTTAATCTAACCTGGAGGTTGAAAACTACACATATATTATTTTACAACTACATCATTAAATACATATGTATGCATGTCTACTCTATATATTAAATATAACTAGACATTTGCTGAATTGAAATATCACTATCATGGGGTTGTTTCCAGTAATGCACATCTATGCACAATAAATCAGATACAACATTGATGTAGAAAGTTGTAAGTGAAACACTAAACGAGAATTTCTTTCACCGAGCACTACAAAGCTGAAACTAGACTTAAAATAACCAGTTGTAATTATAGTATATCTAGTGTGAGTTTCCTTTAAACGTTAAATCAATAGCTGAAACCAGATGGAAATGTTTTACGGTGTGTGTGGTGTATTAACACATTCAGCCTTAAACACAGCTGGTAGGTATAACTTGAGTTTTATGAATCTGGTGTTTACAAATCTTCTTTCTGTGACCTGACTTACAATGTAACTCATGAAACTAAGTTAAAATTGCATAAATGACTGTTTAAAGTTGAAGTAAATGAATGTTAACATGACTTAGTGATCACCTGATTTTTACAGGGTAAATGTGCTCAGCTATTAAAGTTACGTGGCACACTGCCACACCACACACACTAGTAGATTTTTACAGGGACACTACAACATCACACTGGGGAAAGCAGGAGCATAAATAAAGAAAATTATTAGAATGATAATTTAAAAATCAGAGTAACTCACTTCCCGGTCTTTTCGGGTGTGTAGAAGGCCACGGACGCCACGCTGCGGTCCCGGATTTATCCCACGCTATTGACGGCCAGCAGCTCCCTGCGGTCCACCGCGCCCAGAACCAGCATCCAGCCCTCGTCCTTGGGCTTGGGGAAGCGGGGGGCCTGCGCCTTTGTGTCCATCTTCCTCTGGGGGGCAACAACCAGTCATAATTACACTGATGACCAGCAACACGCAGAAATGTGTGTGTGTGTGAGAGAGACTTCAGGAACACCTGCACACTGTTCATACTGTTTTCCTAATGTGTTCTTCTGTATTTATTTGTCTTGTGCTTAGTGCTTCTTTTGTGAGGAGTCATGTTCCCTGTACTCTTTAGTCTTGTGATGTTAAATGTTACACCTTATTGTCTCAGGTGAACACGGTGTGTAGTGTGTATACGGCTGCATGGACCTTCAACCTGAATCTTGGATCTTGACTGCTTTAGGATTTCAGGACTCATTCCATTAGGTTATGTTCTGAAACTCCACTAGAATTTGTCCACTAAGAATGAACAGTTGGGACACATCTTTACTTTGTTTTAGTACATGTTTGAAAAATAAATGTATCATGTGTTTATTCGATTCAAATAAAAGCAAAATCTTTAAAAAAAGTTCAAATACCAATTAATGACTCAAATTCACTTTGTACCACCCAATTAAAAAGACAGAAAACACCAGTTCACGCTGATGTGTCATTTTAGTTCCATACTGTACACAAATAAAACCACCTTCCTCCTCGACCACACTGATGGACCAAGTGCGGGTTCACACGCCAACATGCACTCATATTCCATTGTGTGTTTCTATAGAACACCAGCAGCATGACCTAGAAGTGAGTGTTACACACACAGTAGATGAAAATCTCAAATAGATCAGAAGAAGAGTAACCCTTAAAGGAACAAAATAAACTGTGACGTGCAGTAAAACAGAGTGGTTACCTTTGATTAACCACATGTAATGGACACTTCCAGTTCACACAATACTGAACCTTTTCGTTTTAATGTTTCACCTGGAGGCAACATGGGAAACCTGTATTTTTTTGGAAACACACACTGGAAAAAACATTTTTTGTTGTGTAATTTAAAAGCTGTATGAATGAATGATGATGCATGGATTTTGAAAGGTTACATTAGGATCAGTTTGGAGTCACGCTAAGATCAGGGTTAAGGTGTAGGAGTGGGTGTGAATATGATTAAAGTCTTGACATTTCGTGTGTGTGTGTGTGTGTGTTAGGGCTGGATGCTGGAGTATAATATGTACCATGACACGATGCTGCGTGCTTTTTTAAGATATTTAGTGGAAACACAAGCCTTACCTGCTGGGGGCTAATATGAGTTCCACTAGGTGATGCACATTTTCACTAAGACGCTGTAATATGGTAGGTTAACACCAAACACAAGCGGTAACTAGTGTTAGTTAGTGAGCTGGGGATGGAGGCTTAATACAGATCCCATTATGGGAAATATGTAATGTAGTACCACAGTAGAAGATGTGCTGCAGCAGCTCCTGTGTGTGTAACTGTAAGAGCTGGATCTTCCTCTAAACGGAGAAGAAAACTTATTGTAATGTTTGGATGTGAGGATCATTCCTCATTAGAAGAGAAACCTTTAATTAGAAAATGTCCAGAAGGTAAAACAGTGTGGATACTGAGATTAAGATTAGGATTAAGAGTACAGTAGGTAACTGCATTTACATCTAGTAATTACCAGGTCAGACCCAGTTAAAATGAAAGCAGATGAAAATGACAGCAAGAGGAAGCCGTGTGAGTGTCTGAGTGGGTTTCCTGGTGGTGAGTGATTATTTGTCAGTGTGAACACAGCACCACACGCAGTGCACCACAGCCACACGTGAGCTCTGCATTTGAAGGACGGTATCTTGCTTATGAGTACCTTAGTGATACCTTTACCAGTCCCACTGAGACAGGAAAGGAAAAATGATCATTTCCAGACCCGACTAGTCAGAATGAGTCAGGAAGTCGGCGCTCTATTTATTTAGATACGGGCTAATTAGTGTTGAAAAACATCAAAATATCGATTTTTCTTTTTTGGTCTTACATGAAAGAAAAGGGTCTTCAAATTAATCTGGTCTCCAAAATAGAAAAATCTATATTTTTGATGTTTTTCAAATAATCGGCCCGTATCTAAATAAATAGAACGCCGACTTCCCACTCATTACGGCAGATCGGGTCACATTTGTCCATTGTCATAGTTTTGAGGACATTTTTGGTTTGTGAGGAGTGATACCAATCAGGAAAAATGATAACAACAAGAGAGAGTGTGTGTAGATGTATTCAGGAGTGTGTGAGGAAGTGTCTGTTCCGTAAAAGCACCTATGATCCTTCCGTTTTCATGGGGGACATATTTGATTTGTGAGGACCGGTCTCCATGGGAAGAAACTAAACGAGGTTAAAGATCAGCTTTGGTTACTGAGGTTAGGATCATGATGTAGATGTAGTGTTATTTACATCCACTCATTATGGGAGTCAATGGAAAAGCTCACAGGAGTGTGTGTGAGTACGTGTGTGTGTGTGTGTGTGAGGACTCACTCTCTGCTGTCCCGTGTTAAGTCTCCTCAGTGTGACCTGCAGGACGTACTCCTGGTCAGAGTGGACGTCCAGCCAGCTGCTGTGTTCCCGCATGCCTGCGCTGCTGCTGGTGTTGATGCTGCGCTCCGTCTGCTGCCCGCTGTCCCCCCACCAGCCCCGAACACACACACACACCCCCAGCACGGGCAGCCGGCTCACGAACGACCAGGCCTAAAGAGAGAGGGAGAGAGAGGGTGGGGGATCAACGTCACACCTTGTAGCCGGGCTGAGCAATTCATCACAAATTAATCACACCCTCTAACTCACATAGTCCTGCTCAAGACGGTTAGCTTGATCATTTCTTCATATTCTGTTCCTACTTTCCCCTGCGTGTTGATGAAGTGTTCTCCTAAAAACATACTAGTGTGTGTGTTGTCATGTGACCCCACACAGTCCACTCGGACACTAAATCTGTGAGCTTCCTTCAGCTATTTCAAAATCACAAAGATATGCGCTCCTTCATTAGAAACAACGTCCCGGCTTTAATAGTTTACACACAAACCTCTTTAACACGAGGTCAAAAAACAAAAATCCCAAAATAAAACAATCATTTATTCATCGTAATTAGACTAAAATGTTCAATTAATCGTGATATTGATTTGATCAATATTATCATGTGATCTATGCCCTATGCTCTACACAATCACAACGTCTAACACCGCGCTCAGACCGACTAACAACACGCAGCCGCGGCTTTTAGCAAAACACGAGGTGAGCACGCGAGACAGGCATCACATTAACGCAATACCGGCTTCAAGCTCCAGCAAAGACGAGCAGGAAGCAGGGTCATAAAATATTAAGAGTGTGTGTGTATGTGTGTGATGGACTGACGGAGGACGACAGCGGTCGGTCGGCGCGGCATTAACGACGCCACAAAGCGGGAGGAAGGAGAGAGGGAGGAAGAAGCCAGCAGAGATTCACCCTGCCAAAGCTATTTATGCGAGGATTACATTTCCTCAGTGAATCAGACGAGGATGCGGCGGCGCATCTGATTATTTAATTAGCGGGGCCGGGGCTGCCGGTGGGTGGGGTGGTGTGGGAAAGGGGGGGCGGGAATACTGATGGGGGTGTGCGTGGGTGAGCGTGTGGGGGGAGGAAACGGGGCGGTGGGCTCGCCGCTGCGCCCGGACGCTCTCATTACCGCCGCAATTAGCACTTAGATTGGAGCGCTAAACCCTCTCATTTGGGAGGTAATTGGGGATCCTGGTGCTACCTGAGACCGCCGTGACCGTCTGCCGCTCGCCGCAAATCACGCGCCGGTACGCGAGTGCGCGCTCGCCTCGCTAACTCCCCCCGGGCGGCGGACAGGCGGACGGACGAGAATCGGGTGGGAATAACGGGAATTTTGCTCAATTACGCCACTCCGAGGCTGGTTTATGAGGAAAAAACCCTCTGCGCTCTCTCTGAGGAGGCGTCCATCACTTTACTGCCAATAAAGCAGCGGCGGCACAGTCGTCCCCTAAACGCCGCTTAACCCCGAAATGAGCAGAGCCCCCTTTTTGAGGGAAAGGTGTGTTACCTGCTGGATCTGCTGGGGCTGAAGCTCCTCCTTCACCATGGCGGCGAAGGTGTCCTCTCGTCCGGCGCAGGCCGCCATCAGCTCGGGCAGCGACTCGATTGGCCCGCTGTAACCTTTGGCTCCTCCTCTCTCGGTTTTGGGGCTCCACCTCCTATTGTCAACAGCATGTGGAAGAATAAAAGAGGAGTCACATGATCACCTTCTCACCCATTCCAGTAAAAGCCTGTCAGCCCCGCCCCTTCCTAATTCCCGCTGTGTCAGCGTGGCGTGAGATCCTGCCTCGCCCTGATCCTCCTTTTACCATTTTTATTGTGTTCCTTCCAAATTACGCCGCGCCGCGGGACGCCGAGACGCCTGAGGAAATCCGATGGGTGCCGTGGTGATAGGGAGAGCGAGAGAAGCGGCGCTAGGGCGATATCCGAGGCGGTATCCGGGACCTGCTGGTAAGCGACGGTAATGGTGTTTGCCGAGTTTGATAAGAGGCGTTGGGGGGGATTAGTGGCCGCGGCGTGTAATCAGGGCGTCTCAGGTGAGACACACTCCCCCCAAACGCAGAACGCCGCTGACAGGAAGTTAACACACACACATCCTGATGGACAGGAGTGAATTATGACACACAACTAGATGCTTTAAGGCCAGTAAAGAGGAATGAAACTAAAAATAATCTGTGTTTATTAATATAATGACAAGATTAATACGGTGTGTTTGACATCCATTCATACATTTTCCAAACCACTTCACCCTAATTAGCGTTGTTGGTACAGGAACCTATCCCGGAATCCAACCCTGGTGCCCAGTCTCTGCATGGTCACACACATAAACACACACCTATGGCCAGTTAGGTTGTGCCAACTGAGCAGGTTTTTTGGACTATGGGAGTAAACTTGAGGACCTGGTGGAAACACACACCAGCACAGGGAGAACCAGCCAACTCCACACACACACACACTCACACCTGCAATCGAACCCACAACTCTGGAGGTGCACTCTTGATGTCTTACTCGGTGTAAGCTGTCAACACGGCTCGTCGTCTAAAGGCAGTTTGACATGTTTTCCTTCCTAATGTGTGGATTTAGGAGGTTAAATCCCACCCTGCTGATCCCACAGCAGCCAGAGACCCCCACTGACCCCTAGCTCCCACCTACACGTTCCATACATCTATTGAACATATTCTCTATTCATGTCAGGACTCCCTTCTCATTCTCTTTCTCGTCTGGCAAATGGAAGCTTCCTCTCAGCCTCCTCTAGACGGTGTACAGCAAGCCATCAGAGCTCTGAACGCACATTAAGATCTAACCTGTGTTTAAAGACCTCTAAATTACACCTGCACTTTACCTGCTCGTTAATGTTTACTGCCACAGCAGACACACCCAAGTCCTGCACCGTTAACTCAATTAGTCAATTCACCACTCCCTCTCACGGTGGTTTTAACGCCACAGCTGACCTTGTGCAGTACCAGTCATTAAGGTGAGGACGAACTGGGCGATAAAAGGTAGCAGTGTTTCTTGGTGTGAAGGAGGTTGGTGTTGTGCGTACCTGAAGACGTAGAGGCTGTGCTGCTCGATGTGAGGCAGCGTGAGCAGAGAGGAGTGGTGAAGCCAGCGAGCCTGAACGATCATCTGCACCAGGTTACACACGCTCAGAGCCGACACCAGCCAGCCCTCACTCGACACCACGTCCAGCATCGCCTAGAGACAGAGAAATGCAGAGGAACACTCACATAAACATATCTCACTGCATCGCTTAGCGAGAAAACCCAAATGAGCAACAAAACTGCTCACAGAAAACACAGCAAGCGGCTAATAACGCAGAGCTGCACACACAACACGCTGTAAACGGCTCCCTAATCAGCTCCCTCTCCAGGTGATCATGGTAGCACGTGTGGGATTTTTGATAAATCAGCTGGCAGCGTAATGATTAGGGCATTCACCCCGTGATCAGAAGCTCGCCGGTAAAGGTACCACTGAGATACTCATAAGAAAGGAACCGGCTCCAAGCACTGCCGCCCAGATGCTGACAAAAAGCTGCCCACTGCTCCTTCACGGACGGGTCAAAGAGCAGAGCTCACATTAGAATGTGGTGCACCGTGTGTTGTGTTCACAATGACAAATTACCACTCATCTACTGTTTTTAAAGTATATGTACTGTATATTAAAGAGACACATCTATCTATCTACTGTATCTAAATATGTTTTTCTATAAATATTTTTCATCACTGGGCACGGTACTGGGATTTGGAACAAAATACCATGAAACAAAGAAAAAAACACAAACATTTGAACTGGAAAATTTAGAATAATTACTATTCCCAAATAAAATCCCATTCAACAATGTAACGAGGGTGTGGACGTAACACCCGGGATTCTTTAGCTGTATAATACGTGCATTTTGGCAAAGAAGCCACTTGACATGTTTGCTGTAGATTTACAGCTTTTAAAAAAAAAAGTTTAGTATTTTACTGTTATAAAAAACCTGAAAAATGTACAGCAGTTTGTTACAAAGAATAAAAATGCTAAAAATACCTGAAAAAGACTCACAATAATCAGGAAGACCCCACCCACAGTTAATCGATTATCTAATATTCAGAGTGATTTATTTGTCTCCCTCCCTGCTCCGTGTCTCTCCCTCTTGTCCTCGCGCGAGGTTAAAGTTTGCTGAGCTCAGCTGCGCTAACAAACTTAATTAATCAGAAAGTCATTTCCTCAGTAACTATGACTAAAAAGCAGCTCGAGTGCGGCGCGGAGCGCGGCCAGTTCATCAAAATGCTAATGCAGGACAAATTAAAGTTGTGATTAACATTTCACAGTAGCTGCTCGAGCAAACTGGAGAACGCAAACCGGCCTGATGTCACTCCGCACACGGGGGAGGGATGGAGGGAGGAGAGGGATGATGAACAGAGCTCGGCGTCGTTAATCCTGCTCTCTCTACAGCACCACCAGGGGACAGGTGAGGGAGCTGCATCCATCTATCTACCTACCCATCCATCCATCTATCCATCCACCTATACCTCCATCCGTCTGTCTATCTATCCATCTGTCTGTCCGTCCATCCCACCATCTTTCTGTCTGTCAACCTGTCCAATCATTGAAACTATTCCTCCAGAAACTCACCTACCCATCTCATCCATCCATCCAACCATACCCTCGTTTGTCCACACAACAATTGTCCGATCTTTCTCATCTGTCCATCCATTCATACATCCATCTATCTACCAGTCTATCCGTCCTGTGGTTTGTCAGTTTGTCTATTTAAGTGTCTATCTGTCTATTCATAGCTCCATCTTTCCACCTCCATCTACCTGTTCACTTATCCATCTGTCCAATTATATTTATTTCATCAGACTGTCTATCCAGGACAGCTTCCGTCCATCCATCCGTCCATCCATCCACACCTTTATCTGTCCACATATTAGTCTCTCCATTTATATTAACTGTCCATCTTTCTGTCTGTCTGTCTATCAATCTACTTGTCTTTCTACCATCTGTCTTTCTATCTGTGTGTGTAAACACTATCCATCCATCGTTTAGCTGTGGCATCAAGGAAGTATGAACATGTTTATGACTTCTCTACCTGTAAACATGATTCATATGTAATTACTGTGTTATAGCTACGTAGGCAACCCAGCTGCCCTCTCACCCGGCTGTGCCCACGAACTCTCTGCCCATGTGTAACACTTGCTTTACATTGGCACAGCAGTGTAACAGTAGAAGCAGCTGAGTGAGATGAAGAGAGGAGGAGGATGATGTCCAGACGTGTTGCTGGCGGCCGACATGCTGGACCAGGCTCTTTAACACACACACACGGTGCTGTGCTGCATGCTTAGCTCAGGGGTGTGTGTGTGTGTGTGTGTGCTAGGAAAGGCCAGCAGGGAGGCATGCTGGGAAGACAGGCAGCTGCTGGCGGAGGAGCTACAACCTGGCACAGCAGGAAGCAGAGAAAGTAACCACATGGACAAGCATGGACAATCACTACCAGACACACACACTCACACACACTCCTGCATTACACTCTTAGTCAGCTACTTCTACTCACTCCCATAATCACTAGATATTATTAATAATATCTAGTGATTATATCTATCTATTATTAATGCAGCAACCACAATCTTTTACCTCTTTAGGACCTGTGGATACGTGTGCGGATATTTTTATAAACGCACGTTTTTATACGTTTGGGCCTCCACAAAATCCAGTGTTTTGAAAAATCTTCACTTTGGAGGGCGTTTAAAAAAAGACGATGGCTTTTTTGGGGCAGTTGGTGGCGTAACGGTGTTCGCCCCGTGATCAGAAGCTCGCAGGTTCAAATCCAGGGCCGGTAAAGTTACCACTGAGGTACTCATGAGCAAGGTACCGTCCCCAAGCACTGCTCCCCGGGTGCTTGTTAGCTGCCCACTGCTCCTTCACGGATGGGTTAAATGCAGAGGTCACATTTTGTTGTGGTGCACTGTGTGCTGCGCTGTGGTGTGATCACAATGACAGGTGATCACTCACTTTCAAGTAAAACTCCATTTACGTGTAAAGGAAAGAGCCAAACGTATTAAAACGTGTGTTTATAAAAATTATCTGCACACGTGTACACAGGCCCTTACATTGTTCCTTATGGGGACCAGTCCTCACAAACCAGCATGTCCCACACACACACACTGCAGAGCAGCTGTAGTGCACACACAAGCATGGGGAATGGCTTGCAGATCTGCAGGGTGTTGCGAGAGCTGGGCTGCCAGTGTGTTATGAGCATCACAACACACTCACTCACTGTGTACTGTGCTGTGTTCACAATGACAAATATTCACTGTAATTCACAGCCAAACACTAGTAGATCTGCAGCGCTCCATCGGACATCAACAATCTACCACGAGTGATTAAACGAGAGCCGTGCTGCATGGATTCACATGACTGCTGCGTCTGACGCCCACTTTGTCGCTTTTTATGGCATCGCTGGACATCAGGTGACAATCAACAATACTCATGGTTAGGACACTCGCCTCTGGACCAAGAGGTAATGGATTTGAATCCTATCTTCAGCACTACCACCACTGGGACCCTGAGCATGACCCTTAACCCCAAGTTGCTCTCAGGGGAGCAAGATTTTATTGACAACAAAAAGGCAGGACGGTAATAAGGGAGTTAAACGAGTGTCAGTGTGAGGAGAGGGACGGCCGGGTGGGTGAGGGGTGTAGGTTATTTTAACGTGTGTTTGATGTGCAGAAACATCGTGCAGTTAAACCGCCACCATGTCTCCACGGTCCCGTAAGTGTCTGCACTCCCACCGTATTTATGGGCTCTGCTAGCAGCGCGGTGAGCGAGCCACGTGAATTAGCGCCTCTTTAACAGCTGTGGCCTGGCGTCCACGTGGATGAGGTGGTGGAGTGGGGGGGCAACTAGTCAACACACTGGGGGTGCAGGCGACAGCAAGGTACCGTCCACAAGTAGTGCTCCATGGGTGCTGTCCATCAGCTGCCCACTGCTCCTTCATGGATGGGTCAAAGGCAGAGCTCACATGTGGTTGTGGTGCACTGTGTTCTGTGCTGTGTTCACAATGATAAATAATAAATATAGCCCCAAGCGGCGTTTGCGGGGTCCATGCAGTGTGCGGCCAAATCAGATTCTGACGAAGCTTTGCATACACTTGAAATGCTATGTAGACACGTGTGAGACGCACATTCACACACTTGGGCCTACCATATCGTATGGATTTCAGGATTTTTTTTCAGACTTTGAACAAATCAGAGTGCAGTGATTCACCAAAAGTAATAAGTCAAAATGTATGAAAGCCTTGAAATGAGCGGGACGACAAGTTTCATGCTTTTATCTTGACGGGATCAAAAGATACAATGCTTTTATATGTATATGCTATACTGGATATGTGACAAAACATTCAATTCCCTGTTGTGGCGCCCCAGAGTGGCTGATGCGGACGAAACTTTGCACGATTGCTTCACTTAGCATCTTAAATAAGTCTGCCAAGGTTGGTACAGATCGAACCAAGTGTTAGCGATTTGGGGCCATTTGTTCCAACAATGCCATTTCCATTTACTTAATTGTGGCGGCCATTTTGTGATGAAAATGAAAAATGTTCTCGATAACTTTTTGGTTTGGGACCCTTGTGATTCATTTAAGACAAGTTTCTTACAGATAAGACGAAAAACCTAGGAGTAGCTTGAAACGGTAACCTTTTAAAATTATGAACATGAAACAAGATCCAGCAACGGGGCTAATGGTGTTATACTTGACATGCATCCTTCATTTAGATTTTCTAAAATTTTAGCCACGTAGCATTTTTTGACACTTAACTGGCAGATTTTGGCCATGTTTTGGCTGATGGGGTTTGATGATTTTAAGAATGTTCTAGCATTTGCTGCACCCATCTATTAAGGTGTAGAATGCAAGGTTTTGAGCTGATTGGCCAAACGGTTGAAAATATATACGTCATTCTTTGAGCTAAACACTTTATTGACTGTTATAGCGCCCCTCAGAGGCGGATTTATGTGAAACTCGGTTTCTGGCTTTGATGTTACCTTGTGCATGTACCTACCACGTTTGGACACAACTGACCTAAGTACTCTTGAGATATTCCAAGTTTAATTAGTCCTATGCCATGATGAACAAGTTTATTTGCATATTGTAGCCATATTAAGACCTAAATGAAAAATGTGCTCGATAATTATTAAAGAAGAGTGTCTTGGGATTCAAATGAGCCCAGTTTCATGCAGATTGAACAAAAATCCATGGACTAGTTCACAAAAATTGGTATGCATATTATGCAAATGAGCGAGAAATCCAATATGGCAGAAATAGATGGGAGGGGTCTATAAAGATTCAGCTTGACCCAAGGAGAAAGATGGTATAAAATTTTTGAGAATAGGAGCTACGGTTCAAAAATTATTAGCCAAAAGGTAAAAGTGCTTATTATAGCGCCACCAAGTGGCAGAGTGGTGCAATTTTTTTCCTGAGTAGTGGGTGGAGTACCAGACCTACCTGCCAAGTTGCAAAACTGTAGGTCTTACAGTTTTTTGCTCCACAACATGTTTTAAGCAGGAAAAAAAAAAAAAAATCTGCACGATTCCAATAGGGTTCCAGCACCTGCACTGCATGGACCCCTATAATATGAGCCACCGCTGGACGGGGAAACCTGGCTAACAACACACCTGCCTTCACAGCTGTCTTTTGTGGTTTCACACATTAATAGACAGCGGTATTTTTGGAGGATAAAGTGTATTCACTGTACAGTATTTTACTGTAAATGTACAGTATAATACTGGCAGCAGAGTTACCAGTAATGTTATACAATACAGTATGTGACTGTAAAAGTATTTGATGTTTACAGTAGTAATGTAAGTTTAAGTGTAATGCGCTGTCTTCCACTGCAAATGTCTCTTTTCTGATATAGAAAACTTCAAGATGTTCACCTTCTCGTATAAACAAAATGAAGAAAAATTACTTCAATTGAAATATTGCTTTATTTACTTTTAGAATGCAGTTCTGGACTTTTAAGCCTGGAAATATGAGTTCATTAACTTTTCAACTGGAGAGCGACATGAGGATTCACAGTTTGATGTTGGAGTGTGTGTGTGAGCTTTGAGAAACGGCAGTGTTTGGAAAGAAATAACATGAAAACACAAGTTTCAGGTTGTTTCAAAAAGTACTGGTGAAATACTGTCGAGGAATATCCGTAAATTTACAGCAACAGGTTACAGTGTAAACCTCACACCCCTCCGCACGTGTGTTTGAGTGCTTTATGGATTCTACTGCAGCCGATTCTGGCCGAGCCTCGGGACTCGGGGTTCACGCTGTGCGATGAGGAAACAGTAGACGGATCCTCAACGCCCCGTTAAACGCTCCGGCTCGCCTCAGTTTCCCCGTTTTTTCCGAGAGCTGGGCTCGGCCACATGGAAATGCACTCAGCTCCTGCGGCCCCGAGACGAGCATACACTTTTATGAGGTATGAAAGCAAGCAAGCGGCTTTGATGGAAATGAAAACTCCCAGCTGATGGAGGAGAGGATGCAGCACTTCACCATCATCATCACCATCATAATCATCATCATCATCATCATCATCATCAACATCATCATCACCATCACACTGACACTACAGGAGGATCTGCTGCACATACAAGAACAACTGGACAGCAGTGTGGCACAGTTTACACACACACACACACACACACACAGAGGAGTAGAAAGAGAAACAGGAAGGGAAGTGAAAGAAAGAAAGAAAGAGTGGGAAAAGAGGAAGAGAGTGAGCGGAGAGAGAGAAGAGAGAGAAGAAGGAGAGAAAAAAGAAAAGATGAAAGGAGAGAGAGGGAGGACAGGAGAGAGAGAGGAGGGAGAGGAAGTGAGACAGAAAGGGAGAAACAGGATGGACAGAGAGAAAAAGAGAGGGGGACTGAAAGAAGGAGAGAGAGAAGAGAGGGAGAGATAGAGAAAGATGGACTGGATGAGAGAGAGAGAGAGAGAGAGAAAGGGAGGGGTGGTAGATGGAAAGAATGAGAAGAGAGAGAGTTAAAGGGAGTGAGGGAGGGAGGGAGAGAAGAGTAAGGTGAGATGTTCAGAATCAGAACCTCAGTTTTACATCACAAGGAGGATCAGAGAGAGAGAGGAGACAAGAGCGGGGAGAGAGATGAGAGAGGAAGAGAGATAGAATGAAGAGGCAGGAGAAGAGAGAGAATGGAACAAGGACGACAGAGAGAGAGA
Source organism: Distichodus sexfasciatus (assembly GCA_032718565.1). NCBI lineage: Eukaryota > Metazoa > Chordata > Actinopteri > Characiformes > Distichodontidae > Distichodus > Distichodus sexfasciatus. The sequence goes on along the minus strand of JAVGVS010000152.1, from coordinate 595,825 downwards.
CTGACCTGGCAGATGCGTATGGCGTTGTCCAGTACGGTCTTGGTGTCGGTGGCATAGTCGCTGCAGGGCAGCTGTGTCCGGCTGAAGTAGGCCTGCAGCAGTAGGTGGGTCTTGGTGTGAGCGCTGTCGAACGAGTGTGGGTTGACCTGCAGGGGGAGCCGCTGTGCCAGCGCGCTGTTCAGCTGGTCCTCGTTGTGGCGCACCGGCAGCTCGGCGTACTCCTCCGCATCCTGAGTGGAGGAAAAGAGAGGGGAGGGGTGTCAGCTGGAACAGGCATTGTCAGGGTCAGCGGCTGGGTGAGGCGACGCAAGAACAGCTGCAGGAACGAGCTTCCGCTGGATCAAACCTCTCCGCTTTTACCAGAGGAGCTCTGAGGCCTGAATTCACCTCTAATGGGAAAGTCAGACCTGCTCTCCGGGTCACACCGAACCGGCTTTCAGATCGCACAAGCGCTCAGCGCTCAAATTTCCTTCTGACCTGGAAAACAGGCGGAGAAAAGTCGTGGAAGATTTGAAAGCCAGGATTGTGGCAGCAGAGGGCTCTGAGTGACCGAAACTCTGAATCACAGTGACCACAGGATTGGGTTTAAATGATTGGGTTTAAATCCCACCAAAATCCACCATTGTGCACCTGAGCAATTCCCTTGATCCCATGTAGTTCCTGGTAGACCGTCATTGCACTCTGGAGTTGCTCTGGATAAGAGTCTGATCACTTTCACTGTTCCTCACATAATCCAAATGCTCACAAGTGTCACACATAGCCATTTTCTGAAATGTGCATTAGAGCGATTCTGTTTCAAGTTCTGTTGCTCCTACACTGCACTGAGGTACTCAGAAGCAAGGTACCCTCTCCAAGCACTGCTCCACAGGTGCTGCCCTTGTTAGCTGCCCACTGCTCCTTCAAGGATGGGTCAAATCTCATTGTGGTTCACTGTGTGCTGTGTTCACAAGTAATCACTCACTTCCACATCATACCTGGTGAGTCAATTCTGGTGAGCTCCTACCGGAGACACGGCGTCAGTGCTCTAAACTCAAGTATGATGGAATAGAGAACAGTGGCCCTCCAGGACTGGAACTGGACACCGCTGCTCTAAGGGCTATCTAGAGTGTATGACCTTCACCTCCTTGTCCAGAAGACACAGGACACTCTACCCTACACAGGAATGAGCACAGTGGTAGGAGGTGGAATTGGGACTGAGCCAAAGTCACTATTAATCACTACTAGTACTAACATGAGATCCTGGCTGGAGATGCTAATTGAGGATCATGAGGTGTGGTGGTGGTGCAGTGGTCTTAGTGCCTGAAACCCTCTGCTGCTAATCATAAGATTGGCTCACATCCCAGTAGCCACTCAACCCGGGTTGAGTCCCTTAACCCCGGTTGCTCCAGCAAGACTCCCTGTTATGAAGAACAAGAAGTCAGTCTAGATAAGATTATCTGCTTAATGCTGCAAATGTTAACGTCATGTTAGCGATAATTTGGCTGCAGTGTTCTTGCTGGCTGTCCCATGGTACATATGCTGGGGCACTGGACCGCTTTAGTGCTACTCTACGCACGTCCGCTGGTGAGGGAGGGGCGGTAGTCATGTTAGTCACAGCTCTACCTCCTCCAGCCCCATCCATCAGCACCAGATGCTCCCTCACTCACTCCAACGCCTCCGAGCTGGGAGAGGGAGCAAATGGTGGAAAAACAGAGGAGAAGCGAGCGTATAGCCGGATGATTTATCTTGAGGGGGGAGTGGGGGCCGCATACAGATGTAAAGGAGATGGAGGGAGGGAGGGAGGGAGCTGGTGTGTAAACATGAGCCTCGACCCTGGACTCCCCTGTCTCTCCTCTCCATCCCCACTGACATTTACATAGACGGAGAGGGAGCGCCCTTCTTTAGGGGGTTGAGCGAGCGCTTTAGACGCTTCACTGGAGTTCGGTGGCTTTTGATATGAGGGCAGGAGGAGCGGTGGGGGTGGTGTTGGGGACTGGGCTTGCAGAACCAGGTTTCAGTGCCAGATCCATTCTGCACATGTGCAAACTCGTACAAGTGTTTTTGTCTTGTAAAATGATATGAATTTAGTTTTATGGCGTTCAGCAGACACTCTTATCCAGAGTGACTTATAACAGGGAGTGTTTTTCTGGAGCAACTTGGGGTTTAGGGTCTTGCACAGGGGCCCAGTGGTGGTAGTGCTGAAGGTATGTGACAGAATTGGATTTGAACCAGCACCCTTCTGGTGTGTATCTAACCACTAGACCACCACCTACCCTTATTTAATTCCGTTAGGGTTGAACACACACTAACTGTGACATGTAATACATTTACGCAGGTTAATCAGTTTAACCCTAAACATGTGGGTTGAGATCTCATCAGAATTACGAGCAAGTCTCAATATGGTTAAGGTACCACTGAGGTACTCATGAGCAAGGTACTGCCCCCAAGCACTGCTCCCCAGGGTGCTGCCAAAAAGCTGCCCAATGCTCCAACAATGATGGGTCAAACGCAGAGCTTGCACGTGGTTGTGGTGCAGTGTGTGCCATGGTGAGAGAACAGTGTGTGAGTGTGTGTATGTAATGAAAGAGAGTGAATAGTGTGAGTGTGTTGGTGAGAGGGAGTGAATAGAGTGAGTGTGTGTGTGTGTGTGTGCGCGCAAGTGACAGGATAACAGGGTGGGTGTGTACTGACCACCCCTCACTAATGAGCGAACACAGAGGGACTGCAGGCTCTTTGTGAGACTAACAGGGGGGCGGGGCAGCGGTGTCAGGTGGGCGGGGCAGTGACAGCAGGGGGTGGAGCAGTGGTGTCAGGTGGGCGGGGCAGCGAGGGCTAGAACACACTGACACAGTCTCATGCCAGGCTGTAATTGAGGGGGCAGAGAGGAGGGTAATAAAGTAACGGGGGAACATTAATGGATCTGAAACCCCCTGCAGTACAAACCTGAATTAACACTGCAGCACACACACTCCTGATGGAGCTGACACACACTCATCACTTACACTAATACACTTCCACTGCACAGATAACACAGACTTCCATTCACAAAGACTATTACTATTAGAACATAACTTCCTCCATATCCCAATTTTCTCCTGTCCCTGTATTATTACATTATGAAATATGGTGTTAATAACACAGTTAATTAATCATGAATAAGTACACAAAGCCCAAAGAAACACATCTGTTTAGTAACAACTAAATATCTACAGTAGAATGCTTTACAATTTATAGCATGTGGAGTTCTTTAAGATGTTTATACCTCTACATGTGGAGTTCTTTAAGATGTTTATAACTCTATATGTGGAGTTCTTTAAGATGTTTATACCTCTATACGTGGAGTTCTTTAAGATGTTTATACCTCTATATGTGGAGTTCTTTAAGATGTTTATACCTCTATATGTGGAGTTCTTTAAGATGGTTATACCTCTACATGTGGAGTTCTTTAAGATGTTTATACCTCTATATGTGGAGTTCTTTAAGATGTTTATACCTCTATATGTGGAGTTCTTTAAGATGTTTATACCTCTATAGATTTAGATAAGATGTTTATAACGTCGGACCTCTGTTGAATAGAGGACTTAAATGTGAGATAGAGTTAATTATCATTTAATTCTCATAGTTTCTATTCCATGTGATGTAGTGTGAAAGTATGGAGGCTCGTTAGAGAAAGAATAGAGATCTTATCTCATAATTATGACATCAGGATCTTGTAATTATGAGAAAAGCTGTAACCCAGCATTAAAAAGAGCGGAGTGATGACGCTGTGCTGTTTAATATGCTTTAGATTCCACCTCAGTATTAGCCACTATGAAATACTGATGCTGTTTAATAATAATGCTGCTTATGTCATTGCTTCTGGGCATCTGGGTTGTTTTTCAGATGTAAAGACTAGTCTGATCTACTGGACATGGCTCTCTTCCTGCATCACATCAATACACCATGTTATGTATAGACTTTAATTGCACTCATTGATCTTACTGTATTTTGATGTACTGTATAATGACAACTCCTCACTGATAGTAATGGGTAATATAATAGTAAAACTGTATATTAATATCTCATGTGATGTTAAACGCCAGCAGTAACGTTGCAGTCTCCAGTTAACAGAGCCAAGCTCAGATTCACTGCAATCACATGTTGCTGTCTTTACTGAGATGAAGTATAAAGTATTTACATAAAAGAGTTTCTTGTAATTACGAGATAAGGCGTCTAATTATTCTTTGGTTTATTTATTCTTTGGAGAATGTGATGAGCTTCCGCATGAAAGCACCCTCGAATTACCTGTTTTATTATTTTGAGGGCTTGATCATGGCAAAGCGTTAACATTCTTTTAACAAGCTCAAAATCACGTTGGATTTGTGTATTCTTTAAGAAGAGCAGAAGCATGTAAACAGAAATTAATTTTGCATTGTATCACTGTTGAAAATCAGATGAAAACATAAATCTTCTAACTCTACTGTGGTTGCTTCAAAACACTCACTCAATACACACTTTTTAAAGCCCTCACACCCCCAACACAACACACTGACATCCACACACACACCTACACACACATACTGGCGTCAGTGCTGCAAGACTTCCTCAAGCTTCTCCAACAGTCTGCTTGTTTCTGCCCCCTTTCAGCAAGGCCCTGGGTAAAGAGCGTGTGTAAGTGTGTGTGTAAGTGTGTGTAGTGAGACAGATGTGATGTCAGCGGTCAGCGCTGAAGTGTGAAAGTGCTTTGTGTCCCAATTATGTCAGCAATCAGCATGGAGGAGGAGGAGGAGGAGGTGCTCTAATGAGGCGAAAGTAAAGATCTGCTCATTTACACACTCGCCTGGAGAGTCTCTATTGTGTCTGTGAGTGTGTGTGTGTGTGTGTGAGGATCAGTGGCCCTTGTAGAGAGTGTGATGTCGCGCTACACATTAGCTGGTGCACTGATAGACTGCGGAGTAAAAGCCGTGAATGACAGCCGTGTCCTGTGGTGTGTGTGTGCCTGCGTGAAAGATGTGCAAAATAAGGAAACCTATCCCTTACCTGTTTCATTTAAAACACTACCTTTTGTGTGCATATTCTTGTTGACTGTGCACTAATTTCTGACCTGTTCTTCGCCAGGTTGGTCATGGTGAGTAACTCAGGTGGCTGTAAATGATCTAAACTCTGTTGATTTAAGTGCAGCTTTACGGCTTTGACAAGGACTATAAACCACCGATCTTAGCCACGCTGGGTAAGAGTGTCTGCTAAATGCTGTAAATGTAATGTAAATATGTGGAAGTGTGTGTATGTGTGTGTGTGTTTTGTACTCACCGACAGGACAGACAGCAGCTCCTCTACGGTCATGTCAGCTTTGAGTCTCTGCTTGAACATGCAAGTGGTTTGGTGTTTCAGGTAGTAATATGATGCGATGCGGCCGCAGGTGAGAGGCTCGATCCCACGCTCGTCCTGCAGAGGAACACCAGCACCGTTACTGACCCATATTCACCATGATTACACCACATAATACTGTTTAAAAAGAAACTTTATCACTAAATATTTATACAGTATATACTTAATTAAGCTATAAAAATGTAAGATCTATACATTTTTGATAAGGGATGTATGTACACAATGTTTATAGTTTTATATTCGTTCAATTCTCAAGAAACAAAAACCTTAAAAGATTTTCCATACTTATGTCCTCACCAAAGTTACGTAGTAAAGAAGATTGAAAAGAAACTACTGTCATAAATATTTATGTCTATCTATCTATATATATGTCTATCTATTTATATATATGTGTGTGTGTATATATATATATATATAATATGTCTATCTATCTATATATGTGTGTGTGTATATATATATATACATATATATTCCACAGGCACAATCCTCCTAATATTTATCACATTTATTTTTGTATTTTTCATAAGACCTAAAATTATTAGCAATTAATAAACATCTCAATTAAATCTTATAATTTAATCTTATAATTTATTTAAACTTAATATTATTTAATCTTTTAATTTAAAATATTGAACATGATTTGCACAGTTATCTAATCACATTAGACAGTGAAATCCAGTAGTTAAGTTTCCTCTTTGTGATTGATATAAATATTTGGAATAGAGAAACAATATGTTGTACTTGTTACAGAACGTGTAGTAATTAGCGTGTCCATGTGATGTCATTTTTAGATAGTAAGATTTGTAAATCCCGACTGAAAAAAGCCTCGTGTGAGTTTCATTTCGTCATATCGCACAGCGCTAGTTACAGCCCCACTGTAAGGCAGAATAATCAAGTGCATTTTAAAGTGTGTACAACTGTGCTGGGAGTGAGTTCGGGCCCTGAGGCAGAGTGCACCTGTTAGAAAGATGTCCAGCACAATCCTCACCCCCTCCCTAAAAAACACTGAACTGACCGGTCTACTTACTCCAACATCTGTCCATTCATCACTGAGCTTCTGAAGCCATTCACATAATTCTACTTCTAGTTAGGCTTCTTCACTCCACACACACAAACATCAACACACACACACACTCACAAATGAGGGAGCACCGTACATCTGGCTGGAACTACATCACTTACTGAGAAAACCCAAATGAGCAACAGCTCACAAAACTGCTCACACTAAACACACCAAGCGGCTAACAACGCAGAGCTGCACAAACAACGCGGTGTAAACTGCTCCCTAACCAGCTCCATCACCAGGGGACCATGTTAGCACATTTTTGATAAATGATTTAATGATATAATCCATCACTTGGGGCAGCTGGTAGCAGCTTATCGGAGGGTCGTTGGTTCAAGACCCAGACTGGTAAAGGTACCACTGAGGTACTGATGAGCAAGGTACCGCCATCAAGCTCTGCTCCCCACTGCTCCCTCACGGACGGGTCGAATGCAGAGCTCACATGTGGTTGTGGGTCACTGTGTGCTGTGCTGTGTTCACTATGACACATAATCACTCACTCACCTCCTGTATCTCTATACAGTAAGAAGATTCCAGGTCTCTCAGGCTCTGCTCCACCAGACTGGACAGATACTTGTTGATGGTCTCATGATTTATGTTGTCCAAACTGTAGTAGCTGGAGACAAAGAAGAGAAAACAATCAAGTTCACCTCAAACACATCAGCATGAGTAATATAAAGATATCGATTCATGTAAATATACTGCACATGTCTATTTTGATTAAAACACAAGATTTCATCTAAACATCTGAGGTTCTTTGTGGGGACATTCCATAGACTCCCATAATGACTAGATGTATATAATTCTACAGCTAATCCCAATCCTAACCCTAACCCACACACACAGCTTTTAAAGGTTCACTCCCACCTAAACAGCTAACAGCTTTCTGCACACTGGCAGTGAGATACAGCAGAACTACAAGCAGCAGTGTGTTACAACTTCTCCAGTAAGAGCTACCACATGAGCTAACACACACACACACACACACACACATCTAACAAACATCTAAGTGCCTCTGGATGTGTGTGTGAGCCTGTGAATAAGCAATGCAGCTTTTTCTCAATCAAGGATTTACAAATCATACCATCTAAAGATTAGAGCTGGCACTGAACCGATACGTGGACGTGAGATCAGTCTGATAACGACTCTAACACCTGGATCTGATCTATGGAGCTGATCTGTAAATGTGCTCACGATCAGTAGGTTCTTCATGTGAAGTGTGACTGTGGTGAAGCTGGTTTATTGTTCAACATTCACACTAATTCCTACATATTGATATGACAATGAGCAGAACAAGCAACACAACACACTACAAGCCCAAAAGCACATCACACCATTATACTGTTTAATTTCCTCAACAACACCAGCTCTCACTCACAATCTCTGTGTTCCTGATGCTTTTAGCGCCGCAGGATTAGGGAGCGTCACTAAATGACACAACTGTGTTTAAAGGAATCATGTTTGACATGTTATTAATAATAAATAATGTAGCATATACATATGGGCGTGTAATTATGACATTGTTTTAGTAGGAAAACAGGATTTAAGTCAAGTATTACAGCTCTATGTACAGCTATATTTTTACGTCCATTACAAAAGAAAATAAAATGTTTGTCGGAACACTTTTTAATTACAATGATTTATAGTTTATAATTACATCCAGAATAAAAGAAAATTAAATACTAATTCTTAAAATTATAATTTAAAACTATTTATTATAACTATTTATTGCATTCATACTGCAACAATGTAAAGTTTCTCTCCCAGTAGACCAGTAACTATCTACAACCCTGTCAGATTTATATGCTTTTTATAACCTAATTGTCTCTCTTTCTACTTCTACCTCTAGTTTAAAGTGTATATTTTATATATTGATTACTCCATGTGCCCTATTTGGTCTTTATTCCCTGTTCTTGGTTGTTTGCACAGTGAAAGCTGGAGCCACGTCGTCTCGTCTCTCTATGTATCTGTACAGTATATAGCAGAGATGACAATAAAGTTTACTTTGACTTTGACAACAAAAGACACACTGCACTACACTACACTACAGCTTTTACAAACCATATTACACATACATACAGTCACAGTATACAGTAAGTCTTTATTTTCCCCTTATATATTTTTACTTTTCCAGCCCTAAGCCGTTCCTGTAGGGTTTCTTACTCTGCTGTTAAATTTCTAAAATTCTATTTGAATTTGACAGTCTAGGAACCGTCTAGTGACCAATAATGAATTTGAAACCTCTACAGAGGTCCATTTGTGTGAGGAGGGTGGGTGGGCGCTGACCCTGGGGGCGTGGCACAGTGGGCGGACGGAGTTGTTAGGGGAGTGTTACGTTAGTGGTGAGGCCCTGGTCTCGTCCTCCATTTGGCCCCTGATGGTAGCAAGCCACTGATGGGGCTGTTTATGGGCCCCCAGGGCCAGGGAATCAGACCTGATGAGTGATGTCTGGTGTCACGGCGACCGCTCCCTCGCTCCGACATGATAAAAGTGGGCAGGAAGGAGAGATAGACGGAGACGGGAACATGCCTCTCTGTTCTCACACACAAATTACCTCCTCCGACAACCACACACACACACACAAGTTAACACACACGGTCCTGCTGTCTTCATGCAGTAAATAATACTAACCCTCACCAGGGCTGGACAATATCACCTCAAATCAATATCAAGATTATGATTAATTTATGGTTATGTCTTTGTGACAATTTTTAGATGAAATATTAACAGAACTTTATATATAATCAAAATAATCATCAGGATTACACTGATTAAATGTTAATTCATTGATTGGGATGCACAATATGGAAATTATTGGCCGATGCTGATATCTGATAATTTTCATGCTTATAAATGAGGAAGACAGAGTCAAGAGCATAAAGACATAATACTTTGCTCAGCAAAGTTCCACTGCACGCTCAGAATTTTGGCACAGCTCTGCCATTTCTAACACAGTGCCAAGTCAAGTGCATGAGAAAGCAGAGTGGAGCGAGGGTGGAGCATCTCCAGCGTAGTGCACAACATTTTAAGATAAGTCACTTCCCGCCCTATGTAGTGTACCAAGTCAAATAGGGCGCGTGTGACTCTCCATGTGCACTACCTAGTGTGCAGAGAGCCGTTAAGCTACAACCCTATTTCCTGAGATGCATACTACCACATGGAAGAGTATGATAAGAGCACCTTACCTACCATACTATTAAGTGCAGTAGTACACGTACACACAGTTTAGTAGTTAAACATGTTTCACGTGTGCAGCAGAGTGGAGCGTAAAGACCAGAGATTCTGCTGGTGAACGTTCCACTGCGTGATCAGAATTTTACCACAAAATAACACCAGACATTTTAAAACAGAAGGCGCAGGCCGTATAAAATCACACCTCGGACTCGGGACATGCCTGACACAAGTGCTACCTTTACCACGTACAATACTGCAGCAGGACGTGTAGCTTCAGTGTGTGTGTGTGTGTGTGTGTGTGTGTGTGTGTGTAGAGATGGAGAGGGGCAGCGCCGGGTCTAAATGTTTAATGTGGGCTGACAGCCGTGTAAATGCCAGCGGTGTGGAATGTTCCGGAATCGTCATCTTCAACTCATAGCAGATGTCTGAGCCGCCCCATCTGACCCCCAAGCCAGTCGGCGACCTGTGTGTATGTGTGTGACGCTTCAGATCACATGGTGTGTGTGTGTGTGTATTGTTGGGGAGTGGCTAAGATTAGCAACACTACTAAATTAATTAATTTTATCAGTAGCTCATCAGTAGTAAAGCTTCTTTTAAAACGCTGTAGCTTTTCTATTAACTACATTTTAAACTAACAGATAGCAAATGATAGAAAGCCTGGCACTTTCACCTTATGATTAGTGTTGAACTAGGAGAAGTGATCTGATAGGCAACAAAATCAGCATTAGTTTCATGCAGCAGGTAAACGTAGCAGCGCATGTGTTACGATACGTTGGGGCGCTGCCGGGATGTGCACATCTTCCACCTTGTGAGATGCCTCGAGTTCGCTTGTCTCTGTGTTAGACTGAGTATTTTTCTGTATTTTTGGTGTTTGTTTCAAAGCCCAGTTTTAGTGAAAAAATCATGTTTCCCAAGTATGTCTGCTGCTGGTAACCACGTCTCAACCTGCTATATTTTCAGGTTATATGGGGTCATCATAATGCATCTCCATCATTAGTTGACCTGTATTTTTCTTTAAGAAATGTGGTGTGGCAAAAAAAACGACTTTTTTGTCTCTTTATAACGACGACTATTTTCAGCTTGCACTTGGTGTTTGTTATTGGTGTTGAGTTGGCAGTAGTGGCATCTGATTGGCCTCATTCGTGCCTCATTAGACAACAGCACATTCTTGGCAGCTGCAAATGGAGTTGGAGATGGAGTCCACCTTGGTCGAAGTGGAAGCAAGATTCTGTGTGTGTATTTATCAAAATGTATGAGCAAATGGACAGAACTCAAATGTGTAACTCTTTAGTGTTAAAAATATAGATTTTAATATTACTTTTAACCCCAGGTTTCACATTTTGTAAATAATGATCTAGTTATGTTTCTCTGTAGCTTGTGGTGTAGTAACTACTACTATATTTAAACAGCAGCTTGTAGTGGAGCTTAGATAAGAAGTAGCTGCTGTTTAAAAGTAGCTTCCTAACACTGTGTGTGTGATGTCAGAGTGAACTATGGGGTGAGCTGATGGTCCTGCGCCATCAGGGAGTTACCATGACAACAGAGTGAACAATAAATCAGGACTGAGATGCTGCTGAAGACGTGTGCAGCCTTCTCCGCCCCGGCGCTGAGCTCTGATACAACTGCTGCCACAATTAGTCAAACCCTCATCTCTTAATCAGCCCCTTACAATAACAATCCCTTTAACCAAGGCGTGGCTTGTGCTCACTCCCGCTCGAGTCTCGACCCCCCCCCAAACCTCCACCGCGGGGAACCCAGAGGGCAGCTACAGTGAGAGTTAAATGGAACCCAAATCATTTGGTCTTTAACGTAACCCAGACCTCCAGCATCGCATCAAAGATGGGTTCTGGTTAATCTGAACCAGGCCAGCGGGCAACATTAAAACGGCGTCTCACCTCTAGAGCCATGTGGATTGTACACGCTCCTTGCAGCATTTGTCTCTGCAGATTATATGCTCATGTTTATGTCTTTTAGTGTTACCGAGCTCATCAGTGCAGTCCTTCATCTTAACAATGTGAAAGTTGTTGATTTAAGTTTTAGCTACCTCTCTGGAGAGCTGGTTTTAAAGAAGCTAAAAGTTGCACTATTCTCTACTGCACTTGTTTAAATACCTGCAATGATGTTGCACGCTAAATCTTAATCTCTTTTGTACTTTTACTTTCTATTATATATATTTCTATTGCTGTAAATCACACTGAATAACTATCATCTGCTATAAAAGTAAACGTGTCTTGCCAGGTAAACAGTGCACACTGCAGTGCTGTAAATGTAAATAATATCCAGGGGTCTTTCACATCGGCAGCCCACTGGTGTGCTGGCGTACCTGGGGTTCATGACGAGCCGTCTGAAGAAGTATGTCCAGGTGATGTAGTCCATGGCGTCCTGCTTGGAGGTGACGGTTCCTGCAGCGATCTCTGCGTTCAAGTGGTCAGAAAGCACTCCCAGAAGACTGCAATATGTAAAGCGGAAATCAACTCAGTTTATCTCACAATAAGTAGCAGGTGAAATATCACTGAAGAACTCGAGAGCCCCTGCTTAAATGGGACGCGGTCACCACGGCGATGGCGGTCGCACCTGGACTCCACGGGGAACGGCTCGTAGAGGAACTTCTTGTAGAAGTCTTTTTTGATGTCATGCACCAGGATGACCGCTTTGCCCTGATCGTCGAACTGCGGTCGGCCTGCTCGGCCCATCATCTGCAGCACATCTGCACAACAGCAACACAGGTCAGGAGTAACACACGGGAGTAGAACTGGACAATATGACCTCAAATTTTCATGTACATCATGTAGCAGACCGACTTTCAACTCCTAACTTCAGAGACAGTCTCCCAGGAGCAACGACATCAAAACACACTCGGGAAAGTAGGAACAGAATGTAGACATTTTTTATTTTACAAAAATAATCAACCAACACGGTCAAGATTTCACCAATTAGGAGTTCTGATGGTCAGTTCTGATTACCTTTTGACTATCTGCCCAGCCCTAACACACACACACACACACACTGCTTGGTTACCTGTGATGGGGTAGTCCACGTAGCGGTGAGTTTTCCCATCGTAGTACTCCGTGCCCTTCACAACCACCAGATGAGCAGGAAAGTTGACTCCCCAGGCCAGAGTGCTGGTTGCAATTAGAACCTTCAAGAAATTATAATTTTAAGATTCAAGAGATGTTCAGCGTTCTTTATTTGTCACCTCCTGTACATACAAGTAGTCAAATGTAGCCTGAACCATTATAATACTGTACAAATCAAACGTCTGCAGTCTGGTACCTGGATCTTGCAGTTGACAAACAGCTCCTCCACGGTCTTGCGGTCCCTCTCGTGCAGGCCGGCGTGGTGCAGGCCGATGCCAAACGCCAGCGTCAGCTTCAGGTTGGAGTCCCTCACAGTGCCAATGATGTCCGTCATCTGATCATCGGTCACCCCGGCAACCCAAAAAGAGAGCAGATTAAACGGAGAGATTAAACACAAACGGTCACACAAATGCCAGCTCTACCAAAACTCACTGTGTCTCAAATCTTTGCAAACATCGTCCAGCACTTTTCCATGTTTAAAGGATGAAGACAGAAACAGTAAGAATGAAGGAAAGGAAAACAAAATACTGGACCGTAGAACAGCTTTCACCTTTAAAGAGAAAACATTAATTTGAGCATTTTACTGCACCACGCAGCTTGATTTAGCCAATAATATGTCATTAACACATCACCACACCAGAATGTTCTTATCATACTTTTCTATGTGGTAGTGTGCACAGCTGGGGTTGTAGCTTAACAGCTCTCTGTGCGCTAGCTAGTGCACATGAAGTGTCACATGTGCCCTATTTGACTTGGTACACTACACAGGGCGGGAAGTGACCATTCACATTTACAAAGACGGATATTTTCAACCAGCAGGTGTATGTGATTGGTGTTGAGCTGGAGTCTGATTGGCTGCTATGCCTCTTTGCCTCACAGCACACTGTTGGCAACTGCCAGATGGAATTGGAGGATGGAGTTCACCTTGAAGGAGATGCAAGCAAGAATCTGTGTTTGTATTTATCACAGTGTATGACTCTGAAAGACCAAACGGACAGAACTTACACAAGCTGAACATCACAACACCACGATAATCTGACTGGGATTTAACACTACACTGCTAAAAAAATCAGACCTTCATATTACTGTAAGAGTAGGCACTGAGTATAAACAAATACTTAGTATGAAACAGCTTGGGTGTGGTCACTACTTTTACTCTGTAGCTTGTAGTGGAGCAGCCTTTAATCAGTAGTAACTGTTCAGCACTAGAAGGCCGTGGTGAGACCGTGAGCTGTGATACAGCAGACTGCAGCAGCGCATGTGTGAGGGCCGAGCGAGGAGAGTGGGCGATGAGAATAAAGTAGTATTTATAGTGCAGGACGGAGGGATCAGAGGGAGGAGGAGGAGGAGGAGGAGGGACTCCTGCTGGGAGACAGACAGTTAACACCAGCAACCTGCCACGCACACAGCAGGACATACTGCAGCTACACACACCACACACACACACACACACACACACACACGAATAAAGGGCAGAAACTCTCTCACTCACACACACACACACACATACGCACACACACACACACACACACATCACTCCACACACACATGAATAAAGGACAGAAACTCTCTCACTCACACACACACACACACACACACACATGAATAAAGGGCAGAAACTCTCTCACTCACACACACACACACACACATACGCACACACACACACACATCACTCCACACACACATGAATAAAGGACAGAAACTCTCTCACTCACACACACACACACACACACACATCACTCCACACACACATGAATAAAGGACAGAAACTCTCTCACTCACACACACACACACACACACACATCACTCCACACACACATGAATAAAGGGCAGAAACTCTCTCTCTCTCACACACACACTATATAACCATTACAGGGAGGAGGATTTTTAAAGGGAGAAGTTCAGCTTGAATAAAAATTGTGGGTTTTATGTCCCCATAATGACACACGGCCCCACTATACCAGTGTGTAATCAGGACAAAGTGCCCATATTGGGGTAAACACACACACACTTTTAAGGATATGTGCATGGTGATGACTTAGTAGATTTGAAAAGGGGAGGTTAAGCCTGAAGAAATACACACACACAAACACACACGTACACACACACAAATACAGGCACAGAAACACACACACACACACACATACACAGACAAAAGAAAACACAAACAAACAAGACCAAAGAAACTAGGGGTGTAACGGTACAATGATCATCAATGATCCCGACTCTACATTAAACGTGAAGTTTGTCTCTTATTAGAGAAGATTGTATTTCATTGAAATGTGAGGTTGAGCTCAGCAACATCATACTTTAGTGATTTTTTGTGTTGATAAGGGAAGTGATTGTGTCAAATCTGCATATTGTCTCATATCCATCACCAAGTCCTGAATCAAATCAAATCAATATCGTATATCAGATTTTGTCATGTTGTTCAAATCAAATCGTTGTCCATTTAATCACTATAATCTTGATGAAACCTGTGATTTACAGCTCTAGCAGAAACACACACACAGCTCCATTGTCAGTGAGGTAAACAGTGTGCTGGAGAAGTAAGAGTTATGGCTCCACACATTACTTTTAAAATGTTAAATCACACCAGCATGAGCTATAATGACAACACACACACACACAAGCAGACCACGTCTACCTCACAAGTCTGCTGCTCTAGCGTGAGTGTGTGTGTGTGTGGGAGTAAGGGTGCCTCTCAGCACTTGGCATATAAAAGAAATCATCACCCGGCTCCAGGCTGCTTTTGTGTTTTGATTGCGCGCGGCTGATTGCTGCTACGAGAGCGCAACATTTTGCCAATAGCCGCGTAATTGAGTGCTATGAAAATATTAGCATACATTTGTAGTCGGGAAGCTGAGAGGGCTGTTTGCACACATCTTGATCCTGACGTAAAGCTACGACTACAAGACACCAGACTTATCCTGCTCAGGCTGATCGGAGCTGAGTGCGTAATCACACTTACAAAACCTGCTGCATCAGGAAAATAAATATCACCGAAGCCCAGGCCTGGGAGAGGGACCGCTGTAGTGTAATGCTTAGGGAGTTGACAATGGGGTCTCATGAGCAAGGTACCGTCACAAAGGACTGCTCCCTGGGAGGAGCTAAAAAGCTGCCCACTGCTCCTTCATGGATGGGTCAAATGCAGAGGTCACATGTGGTTGTGGTGCACTGTGTGCTGTGCTGTGTTCACAATGAAAAATAATCACTCTTAAATTCAATTCACTTACATTTTACTGGTGGTCTGTGATGACTGAGTGGTCTTAGTGACTGAAACCCTGTGCTTGTGATTATAAATTAACTTAAAAAAACAATGGTCTGAACATCCTACATGTTGTTTAAAAATGAAATACATCAATGGACACAGGTAAATAAAAAAAGACATTTTTAACCCAGAACTTTTAGACCTGTAACTGAAATACAACGAAACTTTGATATTACTGCTGTAGGTTATTATAATGTCGAAAGCTCATACTGGCCGCGTAATCTGTGTGTAATTTGCACACTCATGTTCATATAAAACTGGAAAACCAAAACACATGCTTTTATTCAAGATTTGTTTCCAAAAGAAATAAAGATTTTTATTAATGAAGATTAATGCTATTATCATTATTTCAATTATTATATTAATTACTTCCGGAGCATGTCACTTGATAAGGTGTTGGTGACCTAGTGGTAGGACACTTGCCTTTGGACCAAGAGGTTTTGAGTTCGAATCTGACCTCTGGTGTTACCAACATTGGGTCCCTGAGCAAGACCCGTAACCCTAAGCTGCTCTCAGGGGAACTGTCCCTGAAATTAGGAAATGTAAGTCGCTCTGGATAAGAGCATCTTCTAAATGCTGTAAATGTAAAATAAGAGAAACCAAAATTGAATATTAGTGTGTGTTTACCATGTGCAAAATGGGAAGTCAGAAAACAACTTCTCATTTGATTATTTTTGGAGTATTGTAAAATGTGTTTATGAGGGTCCGGGGTTTTGGTTTTAATGTGAAAAGCAGCAAATGGACGACACACAGATTCCACAAATTTACTACGGAGTAACAATGCTGGATGGAGCTCACCGGACCTTGTGTACTTAGTGCATGTTTGGTCAGTTCCGGTCCCAGAGTGCTGCTGTCCAGCAGGTTTTCAGTTCTACCTGGTGAGACCCTGTCTATCCGAGAGCAGGTGTTCACAATCAGAAAGCAGGTGAGATGTGAACCCTGCTGCGTACTGTACCCAGTTTCTCCCTCATCTGAGCTGCCCAGATCTGATTTACTGTGTGCTGCTGCGGTAGTGCTGACCTCTCTCTCGTCCTGGTGCAGCCACTGCTTGGGGTCGTCCTCCGTGGCCAGGAAGGCGATGAGGTCGAGGGCCGTGAGTCGCGTCTGTCTCCGGGACGACACGAAAATCAGCACGGGTTTGGCTGGGGAATGACTGCGGATCGCTGCGGATCAGAAGCATAACGGTCAGTCCGGGTGTGCGTACAACAAAACGTCAACGCAGTATGTGTGTGTTGCGGTGGTGTAAGTGACTGGATCCCTGCGCTGGTGATGTAAGATTAAGGGGTTGAATACCAGGATCTACTGCAGAGCTCCTGCGCATGACCCTTAACCCCAAGCTGCTCCAGGACGGCCAGATAAGATTCATTCATTCATTCATTATCTGAAGCGCTTTGTCCCACCTGGGTTCGTGGGGGGACCTGAGCTTATTTTACGGGAACTTTACGGGGGCAAGGTGGAGAACAATCCTGGACCGACACCAACACACTTCAGTGCTCACACACTCACATGCACATTTACACCTTACGGGGCCAATTTAGAGTCACCAATTAACCTACTGCAGAGTGCATGCCTTTGGACTGTGGGAGGAAACTGGAGCACCCGGAGGAAACCCACGCCAACATGGGGAGAGCATGCAAACTCCACACAGAAAGACCCCACTGCCAACCCGAGACCTTTTCACTGAGCATCTGCTAAATGATATAAATGTAAAGTGTTGGAGAAGATACTTTTAAACAGCACCTGTTACAGCTACAAGCTACTAGTGAAGAAAAGTATCTAAACTCCACTACAAGCTGCTGTATTAATATAGTAGTAACTACACCCAAACTGTATCATCCAGTAACACTGAGGATTTGTGCTGTAGGAAACTCTTAAAGCAAGTTAATAAAGTGAAATGTGATTTTTAACAGTGTAACATCAAATCCCAGTCAGGTTATGATGGTGTTGTGGAGGTAGAGAGTGTTGTGATGTTCGGCTTGTGTAAGTTACACTCAAATGCGTAAGTTCTGTCAGCTTCGTCTTTAAGAGTTATACATTATGATAAATACAGACAAAGATTCTTGGTCAAGGTGAACTCCATCCTCCAACTCCCTCTGGCAGCTGCCAACAGCACACTGTGATGCAATAAGTGAGCACTGCATGCGTTCAACACCTATTACTGCTAGCTGGAAACACCCATCTTTGTAAAGAGATAAATATTAGAGATGCACGATCATATCAGAGCCATATCAGAATTGGACGATAAATGCTTTTTCTTAAAGTCATCAGTATTGGATTTTCCTGAAATCCTGATATTTCCAGTCGATGTTTGATGCTGCATTTATTGTAGGTGTGAAAGGTAGCGCTTGTGTCAGGCATGTCCAGAGTCTGAGGTTGGACTTTATACGGCCCGTGCCTTCTGTCATAAAATATTTTGTGGTAAAATTCTGAGCACGCGGTGGAACGTTCACCAGCAAAATCTCTCGTCTTCATGCTCAACTCTGTCTTCCTCATTTATCTGCATCAGTGTCGGCAGATATGAGAATGAAAAACATCGAATATCGGCACTGACCAATAATTCCCTTGTTGCGCACCCCTAATAAAAATAATATTTTTGGTAAAGATGCAGTATTTTGTCACACAACATCACTATCTGTGAAAAGCTAGAGTGTTTAATAGCAGCTCTGTTCCTGAAGTGAGCACCATCACAGTGGTAGTGGTACTGTAAAGATTCAGGGGTTGCTCTCATGATTAGAGGGTCTTCTCATGAGCAAGGTACCGTCCCCTGCTCCCTGGTCTCTGCCCACATCAGCTGCTCAGTGCTTCAACACAGAGCGGTCAATGCAGTGCTCTCATGTGCTTGTGTGCTGTGCTGTGATTGCAATGTCTAATAGTCACTCACTTTAATTTGAATTCACTTTAATTCACACATTTTACTCAGCTACTCCCCAGTACTGTGTAAACGTGTGTGTGTGTGTTGCTCACCTTGGAAGGCTGGTTTGTTCATGCTGGCCATGCGAGGACAGTAGTGTTGTCCAGGAAAGCCTTGGATGTGCACCTCGAGTGGGACCGGACGCACCGAGGGACGGAAATTAAACAATCCCACCTGAGAGAGTGGGAGGAGGAGAGAGAGGAGAAGAGAGATGGAGTGAGCAGCTGGCGCCGTGCCGGCCGGTGTGGCCCATCTGGGGGTAATTACAGCCCTCATTGCCCCGCTGTCGGAGTGGCTCGGCCCGGGAGCGTGTGTGCACATATTTAAAGGGCCGGATGAGGGATTGGGCAGGTAACGCCGCGCTGCACCGCGCCTCGTCCAAACTGCACCGGGGCAGATTTATGGGCAGTCTCTGCTCCCACCGTCACGTCGACGTCTGTCTGCCTGCAGCAGCGCGTCGGCAGCACCGGGCCCAGGTTTGCACAACCAACACCAGCGCTGACCGGCTGCCCTGTGCCTGAAACACTGCTACATGCCCCCAGTGCCAACATTCAGGTGCTGAAATTAATCACACAATGGATGTAGACGACTTTCTGGCTGTGGCATAAAAATTCTAGTTATAAAGAACATCCCGGTAGTAACTATGGCTGCCCGATCTGTGTGCAATGCAAAGTAATGTAGAAAAATTGACGGGACACATCGTGATACACTGTGATATCACATCAAATGGAATGGAATACATGATGTTCATAATTGAATCGTGAGATCAGTAAGGTTTACAGCTAAAGTCTTTTCAGCAGCTTTTCTAAAAAATTATGATGAAAGTTGCTGCGTTTTTAGAAGTTTTGTTATAATAAAGTTGTGGCAGCAAGTCAAAGTTGTGAAAAAATGAGTAATTTTGTCTCCCTTTTTTAGTTCTTTCTGAAAGTAAATGTCAGGTGTTTTTATCACACGTTTCCTGCGTCTTCTAAACATAACAAGGAAGTAAGTTCGCTGACGTATGGCTCAACGTTTTGCAGGAAACTACAAAATATATATATTTATATTTGATGTGAAACTGGAAACTATTTTGACTTTATAACTGAAATCACTTGTTTTCCAATGAAAGAGGGGTTCTAAGCACAAATCATTCAGCTTTCATGTCATTATTATTTCTTAATAACAATAATAAATATCATGTGGCATTATAATATGATAACATCATGGTGCGGTGGCAGCCTAATGATCAGATACAGGGGTTAGGGTTAGTGGACACAGACCTAACCCTAACCCTAGAGTTGGTTGTAGGTTCATATGAATTGTGATGAATGTCCCGCACCGTGTGGAGTCTCACCTGTTCGATGCCCAGCCAGTCGGCCAGGTCTCGAGCGTTGGCCAGCGCGGTGGACAGTCCCACCACCCGAACCGTCCTGGAGGTGTGAGATGAGATGAAGTTGGTCCTGGACACGATCACCTCCAGTACTGGCCCCCGGTCCTCACCTAGCAACCAACACAGAGCAGAGGACGACCTCGGTCACTATGTGTATTGAGAAGGTGAATTATTTAATAATCAACTAAAATGTATTATTTCAGACATTTTTGCTCTCTGTTACGTTCATCTTCAGATTTGGCTGGTTAGTGGTTTTATTTTTGCTTAATGTACTAATCTCAGAGAGTATAACCCGGAATGCTGTTCTAATCCCTGTGTATGTGTGTGTGTGTGTGTGTACCCAGCAGGTGTATCTCGTCTATGATGAGGATGGCTACTTTCTGGACGTAGCTGCGGTTCTGCCAGCTGCGACTGACTCCGTCCCATTTCTCCGGTGTGGTGATGATCAGATCGGCCTGTGCTACGGCTCGCATGTCCGGGGTCACGTCCCCCGTCAGCTCCACTACCCTGAACACACACACACACACGCACACCTTGACTTTACAGGAGGTTCTGCTCATGAGTACCTCAGTGGCACCTTTACCTGTCCAGGATGGGAACTGGTGACCCTCTGATCCCTAACCATTACACTACCAATATTAGCTCAATAAAGCACAAAAGCTTCTCTGGTCATTAAAATAACAACATACACGACCATCAGAACACACTCACTTCCTCCCAAGCTTCTCTTCAATCCTGATCTTCCAGTCCTCCATTCTCTCTCTCACCAGCGCTTTCAGGGGAGCGATGTACACCACCTACACACACACACAGACCAGTCTCTACATGGAAATGAATGCCTTGTTGATACAGCAGGATGGTGAGATCTGTTCATACTGCACTGCACTAGTCACCAATCCACACTACAACACACTGGGCCTCGTTCAAGAAGTGTTATGAAGCAGAACGTTCCTAAATCCCTCTTACAGTTTTCACCACGGTTCTGACATTTGCCATTGCTTTCCTACTAGAGATTTGTTCCTAGGCAGGAAGAGAGTCTACAAATAGCGAGGAGCACACATACATCCATTTTGTTGTGTGTCTTGTGTATTTCTGTGCCTCAGCGTATTGGATTTTCTTCAGTTCCAATGACATATAATAGTTAAAAGTCTTTCAACTTTATCAAGAACAAATGTAAGAAAGAATGCAGGAAAATGTTGGTAAACGATGCACATTGATCTGCCAATAAAAGGTAATGTTGCAGCTTAGAATGCTTGATTTTGCGGCAGCTTTTCTAAAAGATGTGATAAAAAGTTATGAGAATTGCCAAATGGCGCGACCCCTCACATGAAACGAGAGGTTTAAAATGAATGTCCAAACAAAACGCAAAGCTAAGATCAGAGAAATCATACCAAACAATAAAGTAATGGATGTCTTTTTTACTCTTTCAAAAAATGATCATTCAAATGATTTACTATTCATTTAAAAATTTAAGTAACAATTTCACTCCAAAACAACTGAACAATTTGCATTTCCATCGATCACCAAAGCTTCACGTTCTCTGAATGTATATTAAAGTACTATCCAGCAGGCTCAATATCTCCTCACACATGTTGGCAGGTTTGTCTGATCGTATCTCTAATATTCACACATAAAGATGATCAATGGCCCACATGATGAGGAGTTACGTCTGACTGACTCAGAAACAGCTGTGCATTGTGCTCCAGCAGGTAAAAGAGGCATGTGTTTGTGGTGGGGCACCTTGGAGCCTGGGTACTTGTTGAAGACCCTGAAGATGGCCAGCTCTGCCGCGATGGTCTTGCCCGAGCCGGTGGGGGCGCCGAGGAGCACGTTGCTGTCAGTGTGGTAGAGCGTGTGGAAGATCTGCGTCTGAATGGGGTTGAAGTGAGTGAACTTGTACAAGCTCTCGTACTGCCGGTTGCCCAGCGCTGTCACCGGGAGAGGCTGAAGGTCCAGCAGCTCTGAGAAGAGGAGCAAACAAAGTCAAAAGTCAAAAGTCAAAGTCAACTTTATTGTCATCTCTGCTATATACTGTACAGATACATAGAGAGACGAGACGACGTGGCTCCAGGTTATTTCCAGTGCGAACAAACAAAGAACAGTAGAACAGAGAATAAATAGGCAGTGGCACGACTAGGCACATGGAATAAACAATAAATAAGTAAAAATACTAAAATATACATTAAACAATATACATTTTAACCCAGACAATATACAATATACATTTTAGACTAGACAGGGAAGACAGACATAGAGCTAAACATGTTTGTCAAGTCAGGATGCAGTATTCTTAACAGGTTGAAATTGACATTTACACTGAGTGTGCAAGAGGTAGAGTTATACTAGACAGATACTATATCTAGACTATTTTCAAGTACAATGTTCAGTATGTGTGCAAATATGCAAACATTTAAACAGGTGCAAACTGACATTTTACATTGGATGTGCAGGGGGTAGAAGGTTATAATATAACAGATACTATATTCGGCTATTTATGTGTACAATGTTCGGTGTATGTGCAAACAAAACTACATTTACACTTACACGTTTAGCAGACACTCTAATTACAGGGTCAGTCTCCGTGCTGCAGCGTGGGGTTAAGGGCGCTAGGTAGTGGTTCCATCCCTACTCAACAACGAGATACAGACCACACCTACATCTACAAAACCCTAGTGTGAGGTGGAGCTGGTATGGCGGTGTATTTGTGTGTGTGCATTAGAATGTATGTTTGTGGGACACACACCTGTGTGTGGAGGGTGTCTCTCGGGCAGGATGAGCTGCTGGAAGTTGATGATGCAGACGGCCTCGGAGCCCAGCCAGCGGTCGGACACGGCTCGGATGTAGTACTGCGAGGGAAGCGGCTCAAAGATGGGGATGGTGAAGACCACCTGTTGGGGCTCTCCACTCAACACCTGCACCCATCACACACACACACACACACAGGGCAATAACACAAACAATATAACACAAACTGCACTGTCCCACAGAACATCTGGGAAGTCTCACCTGCTTCTTCTGCAAAAGGAAGTACTCGGAGTGGTAGATGTGGTCATTGATAGGGTCCTCCACCCACAACCACCACGGCTCCCCAACTGAGCCATGCACCTGCACGACACACACCACAACAATGAACAACTTTCAAAACCCACCACCCAAAGTTCACCTGGTTGCCAGATCAAGATTTTTGGGAAGTCTGAAAACAATGCAAACTTGCGCGCTCTTTGCACGGAGGTGGTAGGTGAAATCTGGCACTGTAAATGCAAACGTAGCCGCGACCGCACCAAGCGTCTGTGAGTGCTACGGCGATAGTCAACTTC
This sequence comes from Distichodus sexfasciatus, assembly GCA_032718565.1. Lineage (NCBI taxonomy): Eukaryota > Metazoa > Chordata > Actinopteri > Characiformes > Distichodontidae > Distichodus > Distichodus sexfasciatus. The sequence continues at coordinate 572,297 of JAVGVS010000152.1, read as the reverse complement.
AAAGGCAGATTTGGACAGGAGAAACCCGACTCCTTTGAATGTTGATATCTCAGTCATATGTCGTCCCATTCATTCCATGTAGGTATCGTTTTGAAGCTTGATTTATGCCCTTTCATGAAAACATAACTCAATTTTGAAAATTTGCGACAAGCGACTGGTTTTGCCGTGGAGGGTCACATATCAGTGTCACAGCAAAGGTCTGGATACTTACGTCCATGTGATATTTCAGTGCTTCTTCTTTAATAAATTTGCAAACAATTGTATAATTCTGTGTTTGTGCTGTCATTATGGGGTACTGATGTTAGCATATGGCTGCAACATTACAAATGGTGAAAAACTGAAAGGGGTCTGAATACTTCCTGAATGCACTGTATATGCATGCTTCACACACTCGGTAGGACAAGGTCTTTAGTTTAGTTCTTCCACACAACTGCTGCCCTAAGACTGACCGTTACAGGGGCTTGAAGGTTGTGTTCAACATTTTACATGTACAGCATTCATCAAACGGAGTGGTGGAGTAGTGGGAGGAGACTCACCCATACACGTAATTAGGACATGGAAGCTACTCTGGAGACTTACTCTGGCTTACTCCAGTACTTACTACAGACTGAAGAGGAATCTTCTACAGCACTGATGTGAGTTGGTGAATATCCCTTTGAGTAAAATGATATAGACTCTGCAAATATCTGCCGTTTTGTCAGGGGTCTGGCCAGTGGAGGACCCTGCTTTGCATCAGGAGAGAGACTGGTCGAGCCACTGCCCGTACGTCTGCACTGGGATCAGAGTTAAGCTCGGCCTGCTCCGTTTCAACTCTCCCCTGAGCCCTGCTAATCGGCCCAAACATTCATCTTCCCCATTCAGCCTTTCACTGGCCAGCGCTGCTACAAAGGCCTCCCACTCGGGCCGGATCTCGGCACTAATCTCGGCCTAATCCTGTCCTCCTCTCACGTGGCCCTTCCCGCCCGGCTCAGCAGTGAGATGAGGCAGATCGGGGCCCCCAAGACATCAAGCCACATCTCCACTTGGGAGGGTCTGAACACGGCGGAGCGTAATTCTATGATGGAGACGTATATCATTTACATTTATGGGACTTAGCAGACGCTCTAGATACCTCCATGACCAAGTGAAGGACACAGACACTCTGCCGTTCTTTGGTTCCTCATGTTGCACCTTCAGCAAGCACCAGTCCTTGTGGACCGAAAAAACTGAACTTTCAAATCCCCAAACTGTGCAGCCTCATCACCAGGGTCATACAGAGGATTTGTACACTGGAACCTGCAGTCACCTCATGAACCTCATGAAGCGCAGTTCTACTTTAAAACACACGCTTTTATGCATATTTCATACTCTAAGAGGAAAAAGGAGTTGTCATCTTTGTCCCTCTCAAGGTGTCTCCCTATTTGCCTCAGAGGAGGTTCTTCCTTGTCATTCTTGGCTTAAACAAGCGGTGTCAGTCTCATAGGTGCAACCCTAATCTGACATAATGTTCACATTTTAGTTTAAAGTTTTAAGGGCACATTTTTGTGCAGACCAAACACGGTGAAATCAAGGCTTCAAACGTTGACAAACACATTTAAACTGGAAACTGATCAAATGCAAATATATCATATGAAGACGTTTGGCCCAAACTTCCACCAGTACCCCCAATGCAGATGTTTACCTGGCTGATGCCAGGTGGCTTTTTCCTGCATCTGCCTAGGTTTGGGTCACAGACGTGGTGGATTTAGCTCATGCGAAATATAGTTATGAAAGACTTCAGTGAGTGAAAAGGGCAAATAGTTTGCTTTAACTTTTACATTTACAGCATTTATCAAATGGATGGTGTAGGAACTGGTCTACAGAACCTGTGGGATCTAATCCAGCACTACAACCACTGTGTTGACTCTTAACCCCAGGCTGCTCCGGTGAGTCCGTTCCTATGATTTAGGAGATGGAGGAAGCTCTGGCTGGGAGTTTCTGCTAAATGATAAACCAATAAAACCAAATCTAATTATCTAAAGCAACTCACATTTCATAATTTCAGAGACAGTCTCAGTGGAGCACCTTAACCCCTGATGTCCTTCAGTCTTTTATTTAAAACACGAGTAGAGATGAGTGTCTATTCTTAGCACGCCTGCTCTGAAAAGGTTCAAAATCCTGACAGAAATCCACTTAAAACTTAACAAGCAAACTCTACACTCCCAGGAGAGGAATAGAAAAGAAAAAGCAAAAACACAGAAGCTACAGCAGCAACAGGGACGGTCTGAGCGAGGTCAGATGGGAAGTTGTAGAGTGTGAAAGACACTCAGGGGGACGCTGACCTCGCCGGAGCGGAGCAACGACCCGAGCAGCTGCTGCTTAATCAAGTCTGCTCGTTTTGAAAAGCAACAGACTCGCTGCGCTGGGATTCACACGTACGTCCAGCCGGATCGAGCAGCACCACGTGGAACGCTCGACACCACACGCTACCGCGGCCCACAAAGCACCGCCGCGGCTACAGGAGCGTCACATCACCCGCTGGGCATTAGTTGTTAACGACTGGCAAAGAAGGGGCCTCATTCACCAATATCTTGTTAAGTTTTACCTTAAATTGGATCTTAAGAAAATTCTTCAGGCAGGTCTATGTTTGGTTCATGACATGTTCGGAATAGTTCATGTTCATGCCAAGTTCGTTCTAGTAATGAAGAAAGTCTCTAACCTGAAGAATAAAAAACAAATTGCTAGCAAGAAAACACTGGTGAATGCCAGAATCTTTGTGAAAAGTGGGTTTTAAGAACAAATTTCCAAGTTTAAGATTTTGATTCCAAAGTCACTCAGGGACTTGCGCACCAAATACATCTCTGACATGTTTGATGTGTATAATATTGGTAGGTTCTCGTAGATCTGCAGGAGCGGATAGTGGTGAGAAGAGCTGAAACTAAACACTAGTGAAATGGGATTTAAACACTACGCTGCTCATCGATATACCATCCACCCAAATGAAGCCATTCTTATAAAGACTAAGGCTACAACTTGTACTATTCTGTACTACCTTTGTTTAGATATCAGCAACCTTACTGTATATTGTAATTACGTCATATAAGGGCTGCTGGTGGACATCCAGATAAACTTGCCTCATCTTAAGGAGGGCTGGTGAATGAGGCCCAAGGAGATGTGAACCCTGTGGGTGAGGGGAGAACAGCAGTGCTGCTGGTGGTGGGGGTTTGAACAGGAGCGGGAGAAAGATGCTGCTTGTTGATCTGAAGAAGCTCCTCTGGAGTCAATGGAGTGAAACAGGAGGACAAGGAGACACACGAGGTCCATCTGGGGCTCCCTTCATCCCTCCCTCCCTCTCTCCTCTCACACTACACACAACAATAGCAGATCCGCTCCGGCCATGTGCTCTCGAACGCAGGGGAGGGACCGACAGATTAAGCCTTTCTTAAGCTTCACTAAGCCAGGATGGGGCTGTCTGTGTGTCTGTGTGTGTGTGTGTGTGTGTGTTTCTACATGTCAGTTTTTCCGGAAAACGCCAGTGTGTCCGTCTGGCTTCATCGTTGCAGGACACATAACTGAGACAGAGCAGCGGGTTCGTTTTGGTCAGGGCTGCGGTTGCCATAGTTACCTGGTCGTACCACCTGAAGTCGGGGGTGATGGAGAGACGGACGCGCAGGACGGTGCGTGTGATTGGCTGGATGGTGGCCTCCATCAGGATGGCAGGAACCTGGTGGACGCACTGCTTCACCTTCAGCCCGATGTTCACGTGGTGCAGCATGTGACCTGCACACACACACACACACACACACGGATTTATCAGTAACTAGTCAATACTGAGCAATATCGATTTGTTGATGTATGGATCAGCCTCAAGTACAAGTTACACTTTCTCCTCTAGTGCCTCCAGTTGTAATTACAATTTCTAAATATGAGCTCAATCTTTACGTGAAGTGTGAGCAGTAAAGGTGGAGGTGAGAGCGCCGCAGACTGACCGATCTCGTCCTTGCGCATGTCCTTCAGCTTGTCCAGGGTGAGGTTCTTCTCCTCGAGCCGGGTCAGCACCGAGGTGGGCAGCGAGGGGAACTGGCGCAGGGGGTGAGCCCAGCCCCACAAGCGCTTATCTATCACCTTACTCAGGTTCAGCAGCCGGTACGTCATGGCCGGCCAGCGCTTCCTCAGTGCAACCTCAAACAGAGCACGCACGATACGAGCTGCGTTCTGGACGAAGGGCAGAGCACAACACACAATACGTCACATATTAGTCTCACCAGAAAGTGATCCTGCATCACTGTTGTTATAACTTGTTTATCACTGCTTATTAATGATATAAAAACGGGCTAAAGCTTGAGTAATGACCCAATTACTAATCATTTATAACACTTTTAAGCAGCGTCTTAGGGTTAAGTGGTATCGTCACGGTTAATAGTATATCTATTTTAGGAAACATCTCTTAGGGGTCCAAGCACAAAGTGATACGGAACCCTATTGTAATTGTTCTGTTTCTTATTTCTTCTTCTTGTTCTTCTTCTTATTTTCCTCCCCTCAAAACACATTGTGCAGCTTGAACTGTAAGGTGCAGAAAGCTGAAAGCTTATAAGTAGGGATGCTGTGCTGCTTAACATTTAATGAAAAGTGTAAAGAGGCGCTACAAATGGTACATACATTTATCCAGACTGATCTACTGACTCCTTTCTTCAGTGCTTATCTCAAGAGCTGTATTTGTATTTCAGCAGTATCTGATTTGGAGAATAACAATCAGGACTGCGGGCCTGTTTACACGTATGCGCTTATTTTTTTCATACGTTTGGGCCTTTTATTTACACAAATCCACAGAATCCAGCGTTTTGAAAAATCTTCACTTTGGAAGGCGCTTTAAAAAATGTCCATTTGAGGTGGCTAAAACTCTCTTTACGTGTAAACTAAAGACACAAACGTATAAAAAAATATGCGCATACGCGTAAGCATGCCCTGAGATGCAGAAGAGGGAAATACATTCTAACTCCTTCTGTCTTGATATAATTAATGTAGTTATGTCATAAACTTGAGCATCAGCAGTGTGTGGGTGTGTGTTTATGACATACACATGTACTGACACTGCTGATAATCTGCTTGGACCCCGTTATTTGCCGATCGAGGCTATATTTTCTATGTATTTGTATTTGTTAGATTAATTTTCTTGTAAAGGTTCTTTATTTTTAATCTGTCAATTTCCCTTTTGTTTTAGGAACAAATTACTTGCTGTGCTTGTATAACTATGTGACTAATAGAGTTCTGAATCTTCAGGCTGCTGGAGCAAGACCCTTAACCCCCATCTGCTCCAGGGAGACTGTACCTGTAAATACAACATGTAAAGGTCAGTTTGAGGCCTGCTGATAATTATTTTTTGTGCAAAATTTAAACAGACCAGCCAGAAAGAAGCTGAGGGTCTTGAACCCCCCCACACACAGACACACACGTGGTGAAGCCTCGCTGGTTTGATTGGTATGGTGTGAGTTATAGAGGCCTGGTATGGTCTGACAGCGAGGTGATCTATAAGGTGTGTCTGCATTCAGGTACAAAAGTAATGGATGTCAGTGCTCTGATTGATTGGCCTGAACTTGCCCTGATCGACCGGCCAGGACAGCTGCTGTGTGTGTGTGTGTAATGGGGTTGGGAGGGGGACACCTGCTGGCTCACATGTTAATCTGCCACCAGTTTACCGTCCTCACGGGCCACTGAGATCTTTTATCTACCTCCAAAACAAAAAGGTATCCAGGGGTTACGGAAGAGCAGAACCGTCCCAACCATCCCATTTCAAACACTCCACTGAAGGCAAAACACAGCCGCGGGACCAATCTGCACTTCCTGAATGATTTGTCCTCCTCCTCGCTAACCTTCGGATGATTCTTGTGTGAGCAGTTGAGAGCTGGCCAATTAAACAAAAATAATCTAAACCAGAACCTTTAATCTATATCTAATCAATAGTCCTGCCATGATGATTATTCCAATTATTTAAAAAATCCTGTTAATACTTTTTAAATAATCATAATTCTATCAGCAACGTCACTGACAAAACTGGAGCGCAAATGTGTAACATCCTTCAGAACAAGGAAAATAAATCATGCAAGATGGCCGTAAAACAACACACTGAAAGTCTTCACTTTATTCTGACATGGAACAGAGAGCGGGCCAACGTGGGAAACATGACGGTGGACCAACAGACACAAGAGGGAGAGACCTGCCTAAATAAGGATCTAACTAACCTAAAACAGATGCAAACAATAAGCAAAGTGATTAACACGGATAAGATACCCAATACTAAACCAACAGATTAACAGAACTGGGCTAACTGGGGGTGGGAACTAAACCAGGACCAAGGACCTAACAGATCGGCTACAACTCACAACAAAGCACTAAACAGGAACATGTCTACCAGATAATCACCTGACCAAACTAACCAACCAATCAGAACACACAGGGGCAGGAGAGAGGGAAATGACTGATATACCACAGTCATAGGAGACACAAGGCAGGACAGTGGTGCCCTCCGGTGGGCGAATGAGGAAGAGTGTGGGGGGAGTCATTATAAATTCTGCTAATATTTTAAAAAAGGATTTTCCTACACTTTTGGAGAAATACGTTCCCAAGGTTTGTTCATGTAGTGTCCCCTCAATTCTACCTCCAGCACTTCCATCACTGGTTCCCTGAGCAAGACCCTTAACCCCAAGTTGCTCCGGGGAGACGTCCTGAAATCAGGACATGGACGTTGCTCTGGATAAGAGCATCTGTTAAATGTTGTGACTGGAAATCTCAGCTGTAATAGTTGAGCATATTTACAGTACAAACCTTTTCAGTAAACTATGAGGACAAAAAAAGTTCATTAATCATAATTGTGGCAGAGTGTTCAATTAATCATGATACTGATTTGAGGTTGTGTCGTCCAGCTCTACCTGGACAATTATTCCAACCTTTATACTCGAGAATGTTTACAGTAGAAATCATGTCAGTTAGCTATGAAGGGATAACAAAAATTGTTTGTTAATCATAATCGATCCTTCAATTTGAGGTCGCATCGTCCAGCCCTGGTTGTGAGGTACTCGAGTGAGGCTATGTGTGATCTCGTAGCAGCTGTGTTCCACCCGAGCTCTTCACTTTATCACATTTGTTAAAGTTATTGAGGAGACCGAGCGTCCTTCCGTCCGTCTGTGTCAGTTTGTCGGTCTCGGCCGTGGGAGCGCGGGTAGGCCGGGATCGTGGGGGGAGGCTTTAGTCTGGATTTAAAATCAGAGGGGTTTTTACACCGAGGCAGGATCCTCCCCGGCTGCTCGTCTCAAACCAGGCGAATTAGGAGCAAAGAGGGAATCTGCCCCGAACTATTCCAACTATTCGGCCACATGGAAGCGGTTATTGAGGGAGCGAGAGCTCGGGATAGATGGCTTCAGCAGAGGATGGGAAGAGATGCAGCGAGGAGGAGGAGGAGGAGGATGGGGGGAGTGTTGGGGGTTTTAGACTCCGAGCACAAAGGATTCCATCCTTCAGCTGCTGTGAAATATGGGCTGGTCGAAATATCAATATCCGGGTCTATCATGTTGGAGCCCTTTTTCTTTCCTAAAAAGCTGTTGTGAGACAATGTGGGGAGATGAGAAGTGACACCTAACAAATACCAATAATCCCAGCCCAGAAGAAAAAGGGATGGGACTGGGATGTAAAGACATGAGAAATAAATATTAAATAAGCAGCAAGAGTTCACTGCTGTCCTGATTTTAAAGTTAAATCATCAGAATGAGGCTCATTGGCAGGTATGAGGTGCTTTGGTGTTTGGTGTTGACTCTAGGAGTAAACAATATAGATTTTAAAATATATACAAGGTACTAATACAAAAATATAGAGGAATATTGATATACCAGTACAAACTGAAGAGTGGAAAGAAATGGACATATTTATAGGAACACAAGGATATAACAGAATGTAGTGAATACAAAACATAGACAGAGGAAAATCATGACATGAACGTAGCGGAGCGGGAGTGTGTGTGCTGTGGATTTAAATAAATAACCCATGTGCAGTCTGTGAATGTAAATCAATGTAACCAAAAGCATGTTAACCTGCACTTCTATGAATGAGAGGTGTAATATACATCAGGATGAAGAAGGTGACAGTGATGATGATTATCGATGATGCGTGATGAGTAGGGGTGGGGATCGAAACCCGGTTCCGATTTAGAACCGGTTCTAATTTTGTGAAGCACCAGAATTGTTTACCTCCGACGTTATCGGTTCCTCTAACGATTCTTTCAGACTTTTTCCTGCATCGCGTACGATGACGTCACACTCCGCGACTCGAATTATCAAGGCGTGGTTGCATTTTACCAAAAAAAAAACCCCGACAGTTGCGTTCTTTGTAACCAGCGTAGTGCCGTTTTAACTTGCAGGGGCGGTAACACCAGCAACATGTTAAACATTTAAGGTCTCAACACAGCATTAAAATTCAAGAATGCCATGTGTTCGATTGTCAGCGCTCGAGTGCAAGCTCCGTGGTCTCCACAGACGAGGGTGACTTTAACTACAGTGCCTTAACCCTACAGGTAATTTTCTGAAATATAAACCATTTATGTAGTACATTTGTTTCATCCATTTCAGATGACAGACAGGGTAACAATGATAGCTCCTCTGAGGCAGCAAGAGCGACAGCTCCAGAAAGACCAACCCCATTCACACTCGCGGTCCAGGCAGCGAAGTTCAGCACGGCGAGGGTAGACGAGTGCCGCCGAGCTGTGACAATGTTCGTGGTGAAAGGTTTGCGTCCTGTCGCCACAGCGAAGCAGGAAGCTTTTCGGTAGGCAGTAAAATGCTTTCAACTTAGTTTTATATGTGGCTATATTGTAAAGAATCGATAAGGAATCAGATCGATAATGGCATTGACATCAATAATTTCTTATCGATTCCCATCTCTAGTGATGATAAGTATTGAAATCGTATTGGAATCTGCAGATAATTGTGTTGTGAAAGTCATTGACATCTGACCGTTGCTTCGATTTGCCCGATATTCCCAGTCGGTATGTGATGATTCATTTATTATACACTGGAAATGTAGTCAATCACATGTCCCAATATTATGTTTTATTAATATTGTGTATGTATCTTCCCTAAAACGTGTTTAAAGGCTTTTCCTATCATTCTCTAATTAAGAAGATATAATTTAGAATCAATGTGCTGCTTAGAATTATTGTTGTGTTGCTAACTTTAGCCACTATCCTAATCTAACTGTATCTGTTAATGTTGCCTAAAGAAATTATTATTATTATTATTATTATTATTATTATATACAATGTTGGTCTCTGAGAACAGTGCAAAAGCCAGCCCTCATTTCATCACTTTTGGAAATCAGACAGCAGGCACAGCAACTCATTTCATTTTTGATGTTAAGGTTTGGTGGAGACACAACACGTATCGTCTCCTCTCTGCTTTTCTCACCTGTGCAACGTAAGCGAGGTCGGAGATGAGGGAGAAGCTGTCCACTTCCCCGCGGCCGATGTAGGTCTGCAGGAGGATGTTGATCTTGCCGTATCCGTTCTCCACTCCCCCGGCCGCCGGCAACTCACAGAAGTTACTCAGCAGCTGCTCCAACTCCTCCATCTCCTCGTCCCGAACCTGCACACGCAGCACACACACACACGTCACAGCATCGTCACACAACACACACACCTCCGCTTCTCACCCTACTTTATCCATGCGACGGGTGAAACTCTTGGCGTTTGCCCTTATTTATTTATTTATTTATACATTTCTAGGTTTTAGTTGTTTCAAATGTGCAGTATTTCATTGTTTACAGTACATTTGTATTTATTTGTCTAAATGTATTATTTATCATATTACAACATCATTAACCCTCACTGCTTCATACTCTTTCTGCTCAGTTGCTTTTCATATGTGAATGGTGTTATATGGATATAGATTATAATTAAAAGATTACTGTTAGAGTCACATCCACACAGTCATGTGTCTGTGCTATGTCGGGGTTGTGTTCTAGACGCAGGACACACGGTTATGAAGCCAGAGGGTGAGGGTTGGAGATGTGTCCTGCCTCCAGCACCGCAGCCTCACTGCCGGCTCTCTGGATGAAGATATTTACTAAATAGCACAAATGTGAATGTGACGTGATGGAATCTGGAGGCAGTGTTTAGTCACGATGCTCCTGAAGTACGCAACACACTTACAGCAGCAATGAGAAATCCTCCAGCGTGAGGGGCTACATAAACGTAAAGAATAATAAAGAACAACAACCTGAATCACGTTCTAGTTTTATCATATATTTAAAAACTCACCTCTTTTCATATCTGTTCATTACCATTACATTATTATAACCTTACACATATAAATCAGTCTTCCTTTAAAGATGATTTTTGCAGTTTTAGTTTAAATTAGTTAATATTTTATAAACAAGATTAGTATATTTATATGTTTTTATTTATTACTATAAGATTTGATTTATTTAAAAGTTTGTTCTTTTTATCATCTGGGTTTATTAATAATGCAGTATCTTACATTCCATCTGTGTAGTTGAATGTCTCTTTTTTCTGATTTTATTCTCAACGTAAAGCACTTTGAGCTGTAATTTTGTGTATGAAATGTGCTATACAAACTATTATTATTATTATTATTATTATTATTATTATCATCCTGAGTCCTACTTCATTTCTGTATTTTTTGCTACAAAAGTGAAATAACAGCTAAAGTGATTTGCTGCAACATGTACTAACATTTGTGTAAATACTAAACTTTTCTGGCTCTTCAGAAGCAACGCAGGACGACTCAACTCTTCAGCACAGACCTGTACGGTAAAAACACTTCACAGATGCTCTCTGGTGTCTTACTTTGATCTGCTCAAATTCCTCAGCTTTGGAGACGATGCTCAGAATGTCCGCCTCCGTTCTCTGGGCGTTGAAAAGCTCGTTGAAAGTCTGTGGAGTTGAAAACAATTTCATTTTCAAATCAATTAGCAGCTCCAGACGAGAGTAAACACCGGGCTCCGCTCAATTCACACCATTCACACCGTCACCATCAACAGAGAACAAACACCACGCAGGAGGAAATCAGCTCAAAAGCACAAGTCAGGGGAGCAGGGATTTACAGGCAACATCCCTCACAAGGCAGTACCCTTTAGAATGCTGAAGACGTCTCTCATCTGAAGCCACACGGACAAGTCTGAACAGATGGTGTGAACAGAGAGGAACATATGGATCTGATATTACAGTAATCAGCCTATTATTTCATAAGACTAATAACTGAACAGTGAGAAATCCATGAGGAGTTTGACGTATGTTATGAAAATCCTGCTTCAAAAGACTGTAATGTTGACTTCTACAGGAGTTCTACGGCCTCAAAACCATTTATTACTTTATTATAATTATTATCGCACTTATTATTTTATCATAACAGTTGATAGTCTTATTAAATAATAGCCTAGTTTTGCTGTGGTGCAGTGTGTGCTGCGCTGTGGTGTGTTCACAATGACCAACAATCACTCACTGGACCTTACAAGGCGGCTGCTCCTTTTACTCATTTGTATTTGCTACTTCTAGTTTCGAGTTTATATTTTATGGTGTATCTTTGTTGAAGCTGGAGCCACGTCTGTGTACACGCATAAAAAGCTGAGACCACAATAACTTTCATTTGACCTTTAAAAGTCCATATGTGAGTCCATGCTGCATGCAGTACCTCGATGGTGTTGTACTTGATGTAGAAGTGGCTGGCGGTCCTGCCCAGGTCGGTGGAGGCGAAGTAGCCGGTGCGCTCCTCGAAGCGGATCATCCGAGCTTTGTCCAGCTTCCTCCCGGCCTCCATCACCAGCTCCCTCCTGTACAGCTCCAGCCCCGGGTCCATCTGGTACGACAAAGCCAAAAATGAGGATTAAAAACATTTCCCACTACAGTGCAGCGACACACGGGCCGGTGTATATATGTATATCGTGTCTTCATCACACTCTGTAGAAAGCCACGTCGTCTCGTCCCGCTGTGTCCTGCATACAGCTGAGATGAAGATCAAGTTGACTTTGACTATGATTTATTCCAATTATTTTTGAACTGTACATTAATGGTTCATGTAAATACATGAATGTTAAAATATGAATAAATAAAGTTTGTCCACTTTTATTTTTCCTAAAGTAATAGAAGTTCCACTTAAAAACAGAAATACAGCTACTGTTAACTATGAAGGCCCGTACAGTGGTATCTCGGTCCTCGAACTGTTTAAAACATGAACTCTTATTATTATTCTTTTGGCCAAATTGGAGCTTGGAGTACGAACGAAATCCTGGCGGACAAACCAAGCACCACGTCATGTTTTATACAGGAAATAGCAAAATTACACGGAGTACAGTATTTCAAACGAAGTCAAACAATTCATCACTCAAACTGTATATTCCATCGTAAATGTTGGAATTCTACCATCTATTCCGTACTCCGACCTGACACCAAATCAACTTGTACAACAAGGACCAACTGAACTATGATTGTTGTCTCTATCTGGCCATCACAAAGCTGCCACGTCATTTCACGAGCATGTATTGTTTTATACCAAAAACTGTACAACTGCACGGCGCGCACTATTGCCCACAAAATCCAACAATTCAAACAATGGTGGCACCGCCAGAAGTAAACCACTTCAGCACTCACATTATTTTTGATGGAAATTGTCAGAATTAAATCATTTTCTTAGACCAACCTTTCATGTGTACAACCATCACGTCGTTGGTGTGTTTTTGGGGCCGGGAACGGATTCATATTTTACACAGAGTCTTATGAGTCTTATGAGGAAAATTAATTTGGAACTCCAACTTTTTGGAATTCAAACCCCCTTCTGGAACGGATTAAGTTCGAGCACCGAGATAGCAGTGTAAAGTGAACCATCTGCATCCTGCAGTCTTTTGATGTTCTCAGATTGTAACGCAACGTATACAGCGGTTAAACACCCGTGTAAATTATAGAGGGCAGTGGTGAGAGAAACTGAAGGATGACAATCAAGAGACAAGCAATGAAAAAAATTAAGAAAACAAAACTACTTCCATAACGTCAGTCAGAAATGTTTTGTTAGTTCAGTGTGTGTTCATGTGCGTTCCTCTTAAATACACACTACATCAGTGGGTTTTACCTTCAATCATCTTGAAATCACATCTGATGTGCACTCTTCCTTTGAGAGAGGAATTATGCCAGCTTTAATAGTGGAGCAGATTTACACTACAAACCCTCTCAGTGAGCGACCAACAACAGTGCAAGATAACTGCTAATCAACGTTAAAACAGTTGCATTAACGTCGTTGATTTGAGGTGATGGTGTGGTGCAGCTGTACCTGGTAGGCCTTGTGGCTGATGCCGTACACCAGTGGGTTTGCCCTCATGCGGATGTACAGGTAGGTGTAGCTCAGCCACTTCACCGCCTCCTCAACGTTGGTGACGGTGCCCAGAGCCACCTGGAGGGGGACAAACGAGGGGGTTAAAATGTGCATAAGTGCAGCAGAGCAGCGCGTCAGCTCTCACAGGACGGCAGAGCGGCGTTTATTCTCTCAACGGCGCGCTGAGAGCAGGAATACATAAATACACCGGTCGTGGGGACAGCAGCGGTGTGAGGGCCTGCAGTTCGTTATCATGCTGCGCCACCTGCTGGACACTCCTACAACACCAGGCTTCCTGCGTGTTAATAGTTGAGTTCCTGATGAATGCTGCCCCCGTGTGGAGACATGAGGGTTTCACCTGCCAGCTTCTTCACTACTCACATAAACGTTGCGGTCTTCCCCGTACATGTCATACAGACAGTCGGAGAGAGGTGATAAACAAATAAGTAGCCAATATGCCATAAAATTAACCCTCCTAATACAAACACCTCTACTTCTAGTTTAAAGTGTATATTTTATAATCTATTTCTATATTTTAATCTATGTGCCTTATTTGTTTGGGCCACGTTGTCTCGATTCTCTGTGTACTTGTACAGTATATAGCAGAGATGACAAAGTTTACTGTGACTTGAAAATCCATATTAAATTGATCCAATTTTGCCATTGTCCAAGTCCAGTAATATATCAGATAAAGTGCTAAGTATATATGAGTTTACACAAATAAAAATATATATTAAATATAAATGAGCACTTACTGTTTACTGGTGTACTTTAGAATCAGAATCAGAATGAAACTGTATGTAAAGTACGCCGTCATATATAAACTTGCTGTGGTGGTTGGGTCAGTTGGTAGCATAACGGCTAGGGAGTTCATCCCATGATTGGAGGGTCACCGGTCTGAATCCTGGACTGATAAAGGTACCACGGGGGTACTCATGAGCAAGGTACCGTCCCCAAACCCTGGTCTCCAGCATCCAGGGAGCAGTGCTTACGGAGAGTCACTCGCTCATGAGCACCTCAGTCCGGAAGTGGACCAAAACGACGTTCCGATTCCCGGGTCAACTACCTGACCATTACACGACAAACTGCCCCCAAAAGAAAGCATTCTGCTGATGTCCAACCAACAGTACAGTCGGCACACAATACAATACTTAACACACAGAGCCCCACGTTTATAACAACGCCCTGATCTCATGTGACAAAGAAATTAGGCTTTAGGCTGACAGCAGATTAACAAACGTTTCCACCCCGAATCTCCCCACGCTAGTTATAAACAGATGTCAGAATGCAGCTCGCCAGCCTCTTTGTTTCCTCCCGTCTCTCATCCTCAGCGCTCTCACCATTTTTCAGCCGACACGTCTTTCTAAAGGCAGAAGCAAAACGCTCTGGCTCTGAAGTGGCATCAACAAAAACATGACTCAGTGCAGGGTGAAAGAGTGTAGATGAGTGCCAAGCCTAAATGACTTGCAGCACCAACTGCATCTAAAAAGCTGAAACGGCTATTTTTCATTCCGGATACGGCTGAAATTAAACGGTCTGTATTGCACATCATTACACAGACATTCAGACCATATTCTGGGGAGAAAAATCACGATGACTTGATTACTGTGCAGCAACGTCAACTCACCAACATTCATTTCTCCCACGAGTCGCTTTAATCACTGTGTTTTAATTGCTGCATTAAACATGAAGAGTTTAACTGGATTTTAACAATTACAAAAAACAAAGTGATGAAATTCAAATGCTCTTTTACAGAGCTGACGCTGACTGTGGGACGCTGAACGTGTGGTGGCAGAGAGCAGATACAGCACTGTGCAAAAGCTGAGCCCATTCTCATTTCTTTGTAGGTGAGAAATAAACCAGTAGATACGGTGAGCTTTATAAACATGCATGCAAACATCACTCCTCAAGACTACATAGAGGCGCTGGTGGTGTAGTTGTTAGGATAATTACTAGGGATGCACAATATGGGAATTATTGTCTGATGCCGACAGCGACGCTGATAAATGAGGAAGGCAGAGTTGAGTGTGTTAAGGCAAGATATCTTGCTCGCCAAAGTTCCACTGCACACTCAGAGTTTTGCCACAAAAATAACAGCATCGTTCTGACATTTCTAACACAGCACCAAGTCAGGCGAGCGTAAAGGCATCTCCAGCGTAGTGCACAACATTTTAAGGAAAAAGTCACAAACCGCCCTATGTACAGGGTATCTGCAGGTTTAAGGAAGCCAAATTTAAGACTCTTTTAAGGCCACTTTGATCAAATTTAAGACCCTACATTCACAAAACGGCAAAGAGCATGTGACCGCCTTACAAATAGTACTGTCCAAACACTTATTGGAACTGAAAGCACAACAAAATGTATTTCACAACAAAAACATTACAGTACTAACAAGTTCTGTGAACTGAATACAGGGAATAAAATAAGCAAATTCCAATTACATGAATGTTTTGTTTTTACCACACGTTAAGTTTTTTGCGATTTCCGAGTCGGGAAGCATAGCTCGGAAAATATCCCCGACTCCCTCATTAGCGCTGTAGGATTGGTGTCTTGTTACGCTGTGCAGGCACCACAGGACCTCTGCCTGAAGGGCCGCGGTGGAGCCAAAGGTAGTCCTGAGGTCTGTTAATGTAAGTGATGTTGCGGGGTTCGGAGATGGAGCTGAAGTCTGTGAAACTGTTGAGACGGAACAGAACTGAGAAATGGCAGGCGTCTGTTCCCGGGTTTTGGCAGCAGCTTTGTGCTTGTCGCCGTGCATATGCTTTAACTCCCATTGAACCAAGTTTAAAAAGCTTCTTGCACAGCATACAGCGGGCCTCATGGCTATTGCCTGGAACTGGTTTTAACCATGTGGCAAATGTGGGATTTTCCATCCAGTTAACATTAAATTTGCACTTCCCCCTGACTGACGCGGCCACTAGCAACAAACCGCTAATGTGTGTACCTGAAAAAGCCCCCTCCCACACACACAACCAGAAACGCTGGCGGTTCCGCTCATTCCGATCTCATACACAAAAATGCAAAACACCAATTAGACATTGGCCAAATTCTTTAGAGATTACCAGAAAAACATACAGCAATCTTGTTTATTGCGTCTGTGGTATTTTAAGACCTTTGAACTCTGGATTTAAGGATTACTAGTCATTTTTTAAAGATATTTAAGGCCTTAATTTTGGAAAATCTAATTTAAGACTTTTTAAGGATCCGTGGATACCCTGTATGTAGTGCTCCAAGTCAAACAGGGCATGTGTGACACTCCATGTGCACTACCTAGTGTGTAGAGAGCCTTTAAGCTACAACCCCAGCTACTTCCTGAGATGCATACTACCACATAGAAGAGTATGATAAGAGCACCTGACCTACCATACTATTCAGTGCAGTAGTACGCGGCCTGGGACACAGCCCACGTGTGAGCTCACACTGAGTTGAGCACGTAAAGACCAGATTACGATGGCCAGATTAAAAGCAATGATCAACCAACTCTGACATCAACATGCAACTCCAATAATCACCTCTGGACCAAGAGGTTGTGGCTTTGAATCCTACCTCCAGCACTACCACCACTGAGCCTCTGACCAAAAGACCCTTAACCCCCAAGTTGCTGCAGGACGTTCCTGTAATTAAGAAACCAAAGTTGCTCAGCATAAGAACGTGTACATTTTAAATACTCAAGAAAGACTGGCTCTTTGGAAGCAAAATAAGAGGAAATGAGAGGTAGTTCAAGACGTCTGCACAGTAAAGGAATTTACACTACAGCATTTAGTCTCTTATCCAGGGCAACTTCCACTTCCTAAATTTAGGTGCCAGAGCGACTGCAGCCTTGAGAGCAACCTCAGTGGTCCAGTGAGGGTAGTGCTGGAGGTAGGATTTGAACCCACAACCTCTTGATCCTGAAGTACCTGAACCAGTGGAGCACAACTCTATGACATCTCTCAGGACTGCACCTGTAAGAGAGGCATGCTTAGAGAACTGATCTTCCTGCAGGAGTGTGTGTGCATTTCCACCTCCATGAACAGACGTGTAGTGTGTTTGGTGAGTGTGTCACGGACTCGTGTGTGGTACCTCAGCGTTGAGGTTGTCGGCGAGGCTGGCCTGGAACTGGCTCTCGATGGGGTTTTGCTGTGTCAGGAGTGTGAGGTAGTGGCTCAGCTTGTCGTGTGTGGTGATGATGGTTCCCTCTCCGTACTTATCGAACTGGGGTCGACCTGCACGTCCGAAAATCTGCATCACGTCCAAGATGCCCAGGTCCACCAGCATGCCTCGCTTGGCATCGTAGATCTGAGTTCCCTGTTGGCACAGCACGGACAGAAACAGATTTATACTGGTTTAGAGGATAGTTAATTACCCCCCCGCCTTACATTTTACAATGGAGCAGTGGGCAGTGTAACATTTAGGGAGTTGGCCATGTGGTCCTGGTTCAAGTCCTGGATCGGTAAAGGTACCACTGAGGTACTCATGAGCAAGGTACCGTCCCCAAGCACTGCTCCTTCACGGTTGGCTCAAATGCAGAGCTCACATGTGGTAGTGGTGCGCTGTGTTCATAATGACAAATAATCACACACTTTTAATTCACTCACTCACGTTCTTCCTTCCTGGAGACTCTGTGACCAGTCTGATGACCACATTAGTATCTACTCGTCACAGTATGCTAGTAAAAATGCTACTCCCGACTGTCGATAGAAACATATGCACACTAAAGTAAAGTTCTCAAACATCTGTAACAGACTGATCTGTGTTGATTTACACACTATATATCATCCTATTGGTTATAAAAATGTGATGTGTGTTCTACATGAGCTTCATTCATGTTTTACTGACTGTCAGCACTGCTCTGTAGTTTAGTAATCTGATATTTTTCGAGGGAAGTCAGTTATCAGTGTGAAAATATATTCACATTTTATGCTGAATCTATAGCAATGCACAGACACCTGCTTTAAACCTCAAGGCACCTTGCACATAAGTACCTCAGCGGTACCTTTACCAGTCTGGGACTTGAACCAGCATCCCTCCAATCACAGGGCCCACTCCCTAACCGGTACACTGCCCAGCAACTCTAACCTAGAAGTGGAAATGAAAATGTGCAGTTTTGGTTCGATGAGGTACGAAGCCTGTCCAGCAGGAGCAGCTGTAACGAAGTGGCCGTCGTGGAGCTCCACTGCATTGTGGGCTTTAATGTGTACTCAAGTTAATGTTGACACCTGCAGATCCCCCCGGACAGGTGTGTGTGTGCCGTACCTTGATGACCACGGCGTGGGCGGGCAGGTTGACCCCCCAGGCCAGCGTAGCGGTGCACACCAGCACCTTGATGTAGCCGCGGGAGAACATGCTCTCCATCAGCGAGCGGTCCTGACGCAGCATCCCGGCGTGGTGGATCCCAAACCCACCCGGAAACAACTCGCGCATCTGCCTGTTCCGGGATCGCTGCACCTGCACCAACACACACACACACACACGTTTAGTTTTACATCTTTAACACGTACAGTTCTGCTTTTAGTTACACATTTACAACACTACACTGACCTTCATGCTGCAAATCCGACTACTGCAGTCTTTTATATGATCGGAATGTGTTAATGTTTAATTAGATAAATGTTAATTATGGAAAAACTGCAATATTGGAATAACTGGATCTTATGCTGTATGATGAGGATGATGGTGTGGACGTGATGCTGAGCTACTAAAAGAAGAGCTGCATCTGCACACACACACGCACACAAATATACAATTTTACACCTGTAATATCCATAGCTTTTTAGTGAAAGTGAGTGATCACCTGTCATTGTGATCACACCACAGCACAGCACACAGTGCACCGCAACCAAATGTGACCTCTGCATTTGACCCATCCGTGAAGGAGCAGTGGGCAGCTAACAAGCGCCCAGGAAGCAGTGCTTGGGGACGGCACCTTGTTCATGAGTACCTCAGTGGTACCTTTACCGGCCCTGGATTCGAACCTGTGACCTTCTGATCACGGGGCGAACACCCTACAGTTACACCACCAACTGCCACTAACTAGCTTAATGTTCAGTAGCTCAACACCACACCTCCACACCATGAAACACTCACTAACAGAGGAACTTTATTTGTCACATACATATTTATACAAGCACAACGTAATGAAATGCAGAAATTAGGGGTTAACAAGAGATAACAAGTTAAAAACATCTTACAATACTAAAGTGATTTGTACTCTCAACATTAACTCTACATTACTGCATTAATCTACTAACACAGCACAGCAATGCGTCGACTTCGCAGCATGAGCATGTTTATGTTCGCTATTCTGATATTATTCCATTCCACTACCTTAATGTTTATAACAATATTAATTAGGGTTAGAATATCAGGTGTGAAATTGATGGAGAAAAATTATTTAGGAGTTCTCCCTTGAAACTTGAACACAAACAATACATGCGTCTAATGCTGCATCTGGAAACACACTGAGTTCTGTAACTACGGGAGAAATGCATCACACTCCTGCTTTAAACCAGTTAATTCAGTTATAGTGTGTTAATAAGACTGTTATTAAGCATGTGATTCAAAAAGTAATTATCAACACACACACACACTCTCACACACACGCACAGTCGCGCACACACACACACACACACACACACACACACACACACACACACACACACTCAGACACGGTGCTTTAATGAGCAGGCTGATTGAGATGTGAGTTGTGTTGGTTGGCAGTGCGGGTCACGACCTCCCCCACGGTAACGGCCTCCCCATCAAAAGGTTTTATCTCTTTCAGCCTCCGTCTAAATAGAGGTCAACGCCGAGCCGGCCCCGTGCCTCCCACAGACCAGGAGGAGGGGGGTGGGGAAAAATCCCTCACCACTGCTCCCCCCCCTTCCTCCTCCTCATCATCATCATCATCACTCCATCAGGTTCCACCCACATGCCAAACACCAGCTGGAGAACCATCTCTCTGCACACTTTCTCACGATGTGGAGATCGTAACTATTAACATAAATTCAGCCAATCCCCGTAAATTCATTACTACTGTGCAATTTTAACCAATTACCACAACTTTTCCTCAGTTTTTGACCAATCATTGTAGCTTCCTACAAAACGGTGAACCAGCAAACTCACTTCCTTGTTATGTTTAGAAGACGCAGGAAACGTGTGATAAAAACACCTGACATTTACCTTCAAAAAGAACTAAATGATTAACGGTTAATAAAAATAAGATTGGTTTTGTTCCTTCATTTTAATTCATTGTTAAAGGATCACTATAAAGTAAGACAAAATCACAACTCTGACTTGCTCCCGCAACTTTACTGGAACAAAACACCTAAAAACACCACAACTTTCATCACAATTTTTAAAAAAAACTGCTGCAGAATCAGGCATTTTAGGCTGCAACAATCTCAAAAAAGGAGAAGTGACTAATGCACTAACCACTAACAACTTCTCATACTGGGACACTTTAATTCACATCCACATGTAAGAATCAACCTGTAAATAAAGTGTAAACTGTGAATGTCATCTCACACATCTTCTGAGAGCCACCAAACGTTTTGTTGCATTCTGATATGATGACAGTGCAGTGTCTTATCTTATAAATCTAAGGTAAGATAAAGTAAGTGTACTGTCCGTGTCCATGGAGAAGTACTGTCTCTTCACACTTAGTGTAAAGCTGCTGATGGATAAAGTAAACCTTCAACATGTGTGATTAAGACTCCTGAATCTCCTGCTTGTGTGTTTTTCCTCTTTCCCCCAAGCTCCCCGAGCCCAAAAAATAAATAAGCGCCTCGGCTGTGCGTCAATCCTTTAAAAGCTGCTCTGCTCTGTCCTTTAATGAGCGCTGCTCCCTGTTCGGCGAGGATCTCCTCCTTCCCCCAAAAATCAATGTCCCGATCCGCCCTCAATGAGATCCGGCTGCCCGTCGCCAGCCGTAACGAGCCGGCCTCGCTGCCACTCGCTAACAAGCGCCTTTATTTTTGATTTTTTTGTAAAATAATGACACGTTCCGCGGCGTCGTCCGGCTCCGACCCGCTGTTTTCCCTGCGTTACGGGCTGGTCCAGTCGGAGCCGGCGGATCGGCGCTGCTCTTTCTGCTTCTTTAATGAATCTCTCTGCTGTAACTTGTTTGTGCTGATTTCCGGATCTGGATTTGGCTCTTTTGGAGGGGGGCTTTCTTGTTGAGCGTTTTGTTGCCTGATAAGGCGGTCTCACAGGGCCTGTTTGTGTGTCTGTGTCTTTACCCCACCTCTCTGCGGCTCTGTAATGAGAGCGCTCGGCTCTAGTCTGAGCTGGAGCTCTACACGCCAACACCACATGGCTAATGGAAGCTGGAGGCCACTTTCAAATTCAGCTACTCGACACACTCGGAGACAAACGGCCACTTTTTGGAGTTCCCATAATGATTTATTTTAAATTATTTGAATTATAGCTGGACACCTTCATCCTCCAACTTAGCACTTAGTACCCACTGTGAGTTCCTCCACACTCCCAGGCTGGAAGGCTCCAATTACTAAATTAAATGAACATAGAGTTATTAGAATGAATCAGCAGATGAAATGGGACAGTTGGTGGTGTAACGGTAGGGTGTTCTCCCCGTGATCAGAAGGTCGCAGGTTCAAATCCACATACTTACACATACTCGTGCAGGTTTTCAGCAGTTTTCTAACTCCAGAGCTGGATCTGGCCTCCTCAGTCCCCCGTAAAGACGCGCGCTGCACTGCTGTGTTCCAGCTCTTCTTCTTTTCTCTCACACATCTTTCCTTTGTTTTCCTCGGCATGTTTAGGCATCAGAGCGGCCGCTACGTGTGTCCTCGCGGGCAGCGGGCCGGGCTGTGGCGCTCTAATCGAAATGCTAAGATAAGGTTTGCTTTGAGGTGTCGGAGAGCATTAGGGCGGCTTTACGGGATGGCGAACTACAGCGAGGCGGCGCCGGAGCGCTCGGATCACACGGCCGATTCCAGCTGGCAGCATGTGGCGCTCCCATCACGCCCCATTACGCCTCGACGCCCTGACATCACTTCCCCACGCGCCGCGCCAGACGCCGCAGATTAGCCGCTAGTCAGTGCCAAGCGGGGACGACACCGTCCTCGGCGCAGTGGGAGAGGGGCTGGGACGAGGAGGGAAACAAAGGTTTGGAGGTATCCCAGATCCAAGAACAAAGGGTTTGGTGGGCTTTGCAGTCTTAGCACTCTTGGGGTCTTATCGGCCCGGGGTCCCCAGCTGTCATAAATGACCCAGGAAAGAAGGTGGGTGGTTTTAGTTGTTCATGGTCCATGCAGTTTAACTTGGGAGAGGTGGAGAAAAGACGGCTGAATCAAGGGTTTGAGAGTCTCGTCAGTCCAGGAGACAAAAATAACCCAAACAGGTGAGAAAAGGGTTGGGGGTCTTTGCGACTGGAGGTCCACGACCGACACTGTAGCAGCAGATCCCAAACATGGGAATGAAGAGATTGAACGTCCGAGATAGGTTTGGGCGATATGGCCTCGAAACAATATCGTGATATTTTTAAGCTACATCATGTTACACTGTACATATCTCAATGCAGTGAAATTTCCTCCAAATCACTGTATAAATGCTAAATTTACTGCTTGATATTAATCAGTCCCGAGTGCTCACACACACAGCACGTTTACATCGTGAAGAAAGTCATTCACGCATTTTTACACATTTACTTGTGTTTTTGTGACAGAATAACAGCAGCAGTGGTGTTTATCTTCAGAACCAAGTCGTCCGCTTCAATCTCCAATTAATATCTTTGAAATGGTGTGGATATTCACTTCTCTCTCTGCATGCTCACTTCCCTCCACTCCCACTACAAAACACACATGCGCTAGGAGAGTGTTGTGGATGGGGGGGAGTGAGCGGTCTGCTTTGAGAGGGTAGAGAAGCCAAACTGGGAAGTGGAGTACATGCTGTATGTTGAACACTAGCGTGAGGATTTGTACTCCATGTTCACCACATAGTCATTTACTACATCACATGTGGAACAAGGCCAGATACTGTATATCCAGTATATTCCACATATCACCCTCCCCTAGTCTGAGGTTCCCAAATGAAGAGCATGATGGTCCTAATGAAGCAGAGACCCCCAACTGACTTTGGGAAAGGTGGCTAAAAGCCCAGGAATAAAGAATGTGGGGGTCTGAGCTGTCCGGGGACCCCCGATTGACACGGGGGCGGTGGGGAAAACTTCTGAAAGGTTTGGGAGTCTTAGTGGTCTGTGAGCAACCTTCTTTCCGGCTCTCCCATGTCAATCAGGGAGCTAATCACTGCAAATAAAATCATTTACAGCCCTAAGCCCTCCTCCAGCTCACTGGATTTACACAGACAGAGAGAGAGAGGATGAGAGAGAGAGAGAGAGAGGGGATGAGAGAGAGGCTCGTGGCTGATTTCGGGGCCCTTAATAGTCATAATATTTCCGCTGATGGCTTGACAGAGTTATTAACACTGCATGAGAGCGAGTGGGGAAGCAGGAAGAGCTGCCACTCAAACCTCCCACGCCTACTCCTCTCCCTCTCTCTCCACACGAGCGCTCCGTAGTGGCTTCCCTCTCACGCGTGCCGACTTCAGTGAGGACACCCTTAAAACACGGACGTGTCTCTGCAGGCTGGATGGAGTTGTGAGTTTGTGCCACTCTGCTCCACGCGGGGGTGAAAACACTGGCTCTAATGTGCTGCATGGTTTAAATCGGGATCATCTGGACGAGGTTCAAACCACAAACCTATTTTGTCTTCTCTCTCTCACACAGATCATTTTACAACATGCTCATTTTGGACGAATATATTTTAAGTGAATTGAGTGAATATTTGTGATTGTGAACACAGCACAGCACACAGTGCACCACAACCACATGTGAGCTCTGCATTTGACCCACCTGTGAGAGAGCAGTGCTTGGGGACCGTACCTTGCTCATGAATACCTCAGTGGTACCTTTACCGGTCCGGGACTTCAACCAGTGTCGCTCTGATCTCCCTAACCGTTACACTACCAACTGATCCATGTCATCTCCTTCAGGAACACACACTTGTACTGCCATCATATACCATATATACTAACGAACAAACTACCAGCACTACCCCCACTGAGCTCACCCCCAGCTTAACCCCAAGCTGTCCCTGTACGCAGGAAGTGGAAGTTGCTCTGGATAAGAGTCTAATAAACACAGGAAATATAAAAGTAAAAAGACAGGAGACTGTGATTGAAAATTGGTGTTTGTAATAACTTTGTGAAGTTCAGTAAGGGGAATTTGGATCAGCGTGAGTCAGCAATCAAACCTGCTCAGCTGTCTGATTTATATGACCAGCAGCGTCCTTAAAACCAGGGAAAAAATCTCCCCATACAAATTAGACAAGAGACTCCGGACATCTGAGAGGAGTTTATTTCTGGCTCATTGCTCTCTCTCTCTCTCCTCCTGGGTCGCTCGCACTCTCGTTCTTTGGTGTTTCTCCTCGGTAGAGACGGCGTTTGATAATGACAGCCTCGGGTGGCGTCGTGAAAAACAAAAAGCTGTGGAAAAGTGCAGACAAACGATTTAATGAGCTAAATCCCGCGTGACAAGCGCGTCCCGGGAGCCGAACAAATCATCGGTGGCTGACGAGCTGCGCGTTTGAGCGAGGAGAACCTTCAGCATCACACGGCCGGCCTGTCAGAACGCCGTCACACCTGCCGTCTCCTACATCCATAAAAATCTCGCCCTCTTCCCCTAAACCTCCCTCCCTCCCCCACCAGCTCCGCCCCAGCTGTCCGACTCGGCCCCGCGTCTCTCATCCGCATCAACACGCCGTCATTAGCGCCACAACAGCAGCTCTGTGATGCGTCTCAAACTGCCTCCCTCTGCACACGCAGCACAAACACTTCCCTCATCTCAATCCCTCACTCCATCTCTCCAAACAAGTACAACTGCAGGAACAAAGCCTCGGTGGAGTCACGCTAAAGAACACACGACACATATCCTGACACAATAACGGGCGTGTGGACGGAGAGCTGGATTAACGCAGGGTAAGCGTACTGATGGAATTTGATAATTTTATTGCTCATATTTTCCTTTTAACCCTTCTTTGCATGGCCTCCTCATTTTATTCTTACCCTTTACTCTATCCACTTTTCTTACCCTAATCCAGGCATGTCCGACGTCCAGTCTGCAGGTCAATCATGGCCTGAGATCGGATTTTACATGGTCTGCGCCTACAGTCTTAAAATGTATGCCATTATTTTTGTGCCAAAACTCGTAGTACATTGCTGAGCAAAACGTCTGGTCTTTACACGCCTCACGCATGCTCAAAGCACTCACGCTCGAGTCTGCCTTCACGCTGAGGACAGGACACATTTCAAGCAGTACCATCTTTACCTCAAAAAATGTGAATATCATAAAAAAGACTTCAATATAACTTCAACAGCTTAAATATAGACTATGTTCATTTCACTCAGCTGGGCCACATTTACTGACGGTATAAACGTACATATTTTTCATACATATCAATATGGTAAAAATCCCTTTTAGTAATATTCTAATCATAAGCTTTCAACCAGAATCATCAACACCAACATCAAAAACTTACACATACCTTATATAACACCTTTTTTCATTAAATTACACAAAAATGTAAAAATAAATAAGCGTTTCAACAATATCCAAATTTTTATTTGAAAAAATAAATAACTTATATAACTATTGTGGAATTACAAAATGTAAAACATCACAAACGAACAACCTTTTCCATCGTATTCTAATCTCTAAAGGTTAAAGTGAATTTAAGCGAGTGATTTTTGTCATTGTGAACGCAGCACAGCACACAGGACCCCACAACCACATGTATCTCTGGTTTTAACCCAGCCGTGAATCAGCTTTTTGGGCAGCACCCGGGGAGCAGTGCTTGAGGACGGTCCCTTGCTCACAAGTACCTCAGTAGTACCTTTAGCGGTGCGAGACCTGAACCAGTGACACCCTGATCACGGATCCAGCTCCCTAACCGCTACACTACCAGCTTAAACTGCGCTCGCATGCCTCTCCCTTTAGGGCCAAACCTGTGTGCAGTTACAGGATCTGACCACTAGATGTCTCCAGCCCTCCGCCAATGTGTGTATGATGTGGGTTTGGGGGAAGAGAGTGGATCGGAGGGCCTGGAGCCAGGGCCCGGGGCCAGGAGGGCGGGGGTCCAATTAGGCATCAGAAAAGGCTTGTGGAGCCGCGGCCGGGGGCCACCGTGTGTGCTGGGGGCAGCTTGCGGTCAGTACTGCCAGATGAGAGGCTGAAGGGGCGGGGCAGGGGGTCCCTGAGGAAAGGGCACTACCTACCACCCACCACTCCTCTCCCCACCCCTATTCCCTATTCACGACTATTCCTGGATCAACTCCTGCTCCAACGGCTTCTCGGGGACATTTAAAAAACCGGATCGATACGAGGGCTGGGAAACTAATCGAAAATGAATCAAATGACATTCAGAAGCTGTAATCAATGTAGTCTTACCCACCGTCCTTCAGTTATTTTTATAAGTCCGTTAATCCTTTTCCCAGAGTGTGTTTATGTAAAAAGGCTGTTGATAGTGTAACGGTCAGGGAGTTGACCCTGTGATCGGAAGGTTGCCGGTTTAAGCTCCAAAGAGGTAAAGGTAAAGAGAAAGTGAGTGATTATTCGTCATTGTGAACACAGCACAATGTGAAATGTGACCTCTGTATGTCACGCATCCGTGAAGGAGCAGTGGACAGCGACCTTCTGATTACCCGTTACATTACCAACTGTCCTCTCATGAGCAAGGTACTGTCCCAAAGCACCCCACTCCAAATAAAGTAATTGTTGTTAACTCACAGCTCGGCCGATCAGATCACAAGCGGGCA